>CM047879.1:8331388-8428643 GCA_026212405.1 Petrea volubilis
TATATATATATATATATATATTTATTTATTTCGGAAGATATACATCTATATATATATTTATTGATTGTGGTCGGATTGTTGTCCTGCGGTACACGTCACTTCGTCCTGGGAGTAAGTGTCCGAATCGGTCAGGTATATCCGAGTAAGGGTGACTGATGCATGGTCGGGGTCCTGTTCTGCCAGGATGGAGCACACGTGAGACTACGCGGAGTGTCTCGGCGAGACGACCTCCGACGCTCAAGTCAGAATTCGGGCAGGTGACAGTAAATAATGTTCAGCGTATTAGTAGATAAAAGTTGTCTTACCCAATGACTAGTGTCGTCGTACTATTTTAATAATAAAAATAGGTGGGCCGGGCCAGAATTAGGTTGGCCCAATCCCGTCGCTGGTAACGGGCACTCGTCAGGACGCGCTGCGGTGCGCGTGGGGTGCGTTCCTTGTCGAGGAATATTGACTCCGAGGAGAAAATATGGTGGACATCGAACATGGCGTTTCATCGAGGGGGTGTGGCTAGCTCGGTCCTGAACAAGGCCGTCAAGGAAAAAGACCTGGGCCGTGATCGGGATAGGCCTGACACGCTGGCTGATAGGGGGATGGCGGCACTGTGCTGACCAGGGATCCGACGTGTAAGCTGAGGAGGCGCGTACGTGGACAGGGTGGATTTGGCCTCATCATTAGCCCCCCCCGTTCTTTGTCTGACCGATCCTCGGTGATAAGGGCAGACCGGCAGACTGTTCGAGGGAGATAGGCGCCTACGACATCGCTCAGGAATTATCGGTCAGGAATGGCGGTAACTTCGAAAATTGACCGTGGGATGTGACCGTTGGTAATAAATGCTGGAGACTGTTGGACTTCCCGAGGAATATTTTTACCGCCCTATAAATAGGGGCTCCGGGCGTGACTACGGGCGCGTCATTTTACAATCGAGCTGAAGTTTCATTCCGAGCATAATCTGGAGAGCACCGAGCACACGGGAATCATTTCGAGCAGACAAACATCCCTTTCGACCAGTCAAACCTAGGTATTCCCCTTTTTCCGAACTGTTTCTTTCTTGCCTCTTCATTTTCCGTTAAACAATCCCTAGATATGAGCAATCCGTGGATCGCTCGGATAGTCAAAATAGTTGGTAGGTGTCCCCGACCGAAGGGGTTTTAAGCGCGTGAATCTGTCGACCTCCGTGGAGGCAGAAGCCTTTTTTGAGGGGGCATCATCTCGTGCCCGGGCGAGGCGAGCACCAGTCGCCCCGAGGGGTGGTAAGAGCCCGAGCAGGTTGAGGAGATGAGGCGGTGCATGGAGGCGGAGAGAGGGGAAGTCCTTCTTCTGATGGGCGATGTGCCAGTTCCCCATGGAGGTCTGCTCCCGGAGAGGAGGGCCCATCCAGTCAGGCTCCTCCTCGGGGGAGAAGAAGGGCCATCGCCGGGAACCAAAACCACAGTGAGTTGGGGAAACATTATCGCGAACAACACTGAACGGGATCGAGAGAAGATAACGAAATCCCCCCGAGGGGTGCATTCCCATTCATTATGCTCACATCGAGAACGGGCTCAGGTTTCCGATCCCGGCCATTCATCTCCACCATCCTGAATCGGTTGAACCTAAGCCCCATCCAACTGACCCCCAAACTCCTATGCTTCGATATGTGCCTTCGTCGTTTTCTGTCGTTGCACCGGGCACACCCCAACAGTGGCTAACTTTTCCGACTTGTATCAAGTCAACCATTCGAGCAGGTCATCCCCGGACGATGAGTTTAATTGCTTTTTCGTCAGCGCCAAAAATGGGAGAAAAACTAATTGAAACGGCCTCATCGTCGTACGGGGCGGATTGGAAACAGAAGTGGTGTTACGTACACTCCGAAGAGCAATGGCCAGTTAGGAGGGTGCTAACCCGGAGGCGAGGAAGCTCTCCCTGGCCGGGCTGGGGTCGAGTAGTTGGACAAGGGAGTGGGTGCTCAGCCAGAAGGCCCTGGGTTTATTGAGCACCACCTTCCTCACCCAGGAACATTTTCTAGTAAAGGCCGGGCTCTCGCCGGCCAGGCTTGATGTCGATCATATTACTTTTGGTATTATTTATTGCATGTTTCTACTCGAATATTCATGTCTCTATGCTCGATTATCTTCTAATCGGTTGGTTCTCAATTCCGCAGATCTCGGCGTATTAGGAATGGGACGCATGAACTAATCTCCAAGGTGGCCGGTGGAAGGAGGAGGCCATCTCCCCCCTCGGAGGATGCCCGAGCCATGACGGCGGCAACTGGTGCTCCGAGGATATCGGCGCAGGCACAGGCACCAGCTCAACCGGCCATCGATGTGGAGGAGACGCCTCTTGGCCGGAAAAGGAAAGCCCCGGACTCCACGCCACCGACGAGACCAACGGGGCCCGCTCCGAAGAAACCCGTCTCAAAGTCGGCCAAAGGCAAGAGGCTGGCTGATGGCTCCGGGTATTCATCGGAAGAGCTGGAGGTGTTGAACTATCCGGACGCCCCCGGAACCTCGATTCGGCCCCAAATATGGTGACCTCTCCGACCGTAGCATCTTCGGAGGGACGAGCAAAAGGTTGGCGATGAGGAGTTTCCAAAACGCCGTTTTTAAGGCCGATCAGGTCAGCCTGTCCGAGATCGATGATGCGGAGCTGGCCTTGAGCATCGCCCAGGACATGAACACTCTTCAGCAAAGGGTGTTCCATGGCCTTCGTCGGCTAGAGGTCAGCCGGGCGCGCTGTGATAAGGCCGAGCGGGAGGCTCGAGGAAGCAGCCTCTAGGCGGATTTAGTTGAGAGCGGCAGAAGAATCAAGTCGCTCAACGGGAGATCGCCGCAGCGCGGGGAAAGACTCAGGCCTTGGAAGAGCGACTCGAGAAGCTCGAGCTGGACTTCAAGACCAGGGAGTCCTCGTTGGAGCAAGAAGTTAGACTCCTGAGGGAGAAGGCCAAGGAGGCCCTCGTGCAGGGCGAAGAGAGGGGCCGCCGCTCGATGAGGACCGAATTGATGGCCTCGGTTCCCGACTGGGAGAGACAAGCCGTCAAGCGGTTCGTTCGAGGACCGGTGTTCGAGTATGCTACCATCCTCCGCGGGGCGAACGATGCCTCCCTCGGATTTGAAAGAGCCTTTCAAGCAGCTGAAGGCGCGCGGTGTTATCCCGCAAGATTTTTCCATGGAGGGGTACGGCATTGGTCTGAACGATGCCGAGGAGGAGGATAACGAGGATGACGAGGCGCTGCCGGCGTATGAGGGCGCAGAGTTCGCCCAAGTGATATCCATCGTGGAGAGGCAGGTGCGCAATGAGGAGCACAAGCGTTTGGGGGAGCCTCTCTCACCGGATGTGGAGCCCGACGATCCCATCGTCGTGGACCAAGACGGGTCACCTTCGCTGGCGACAAGTGCCCCGTCGAATGCAGGTGCGGCTGGCGCTGGGGCCGATCAAGCCGTGGAGGCGGCCATCGAGGAGGTGGCCAGGAGATAGATGGCGCTTAAGCCATAGGATTATAGGCCGGGCAGGATGCCCGAGAACATGTATTTTTGTTTGTTTGTTTTTTTTTTCTTTTCGTGAACTTTATTATGATCGATGAAATTTGTGTGAATGGTTAATGGAATTTTTATGCCCATACAAGTGCCTGGTCGAAATACTATTTTCATGCTCATTTTTATTACTGGTTTCAGCCTCGAAATACATGTTATTTCATCCGGTAAGGGAGCATAAAATGTCCAATAATAAATAATAGTAAAAAGGAACTTTGAGAACTTTGAGAAATAACTTGATAATCAAAATCGAGCTGGGGTGAATAAAGTTTGTGCATAAAATGGCGTGTTTTAGCCGGAATCTTATTCGATGATAATGATGTAATTATTAAAACAGTTGAAATAGAATGCTCCACGCGAGCTAGTTTTACACGCGATGTTTTTACTCGGGCCATTATCATACGTAGAACCGTCTGAGGTTCGTGGCGTTCCAAGGACGGGGCAGTTCCCTTCCCGACATGTCCTCGAGGTGATAGGCGTTGTTTTTGCAAACCTTGGTCACTTTGAACGGACCATCCCATTTAGGGTCCAACTTTCCCACCGGGTGAGAGACCTCGACCTTCTTGGTGACCAGGTCTCCGATCTGGAATGTCCGAGGACGGACACGGCGATTGTAAGCACGTGCCGTAGATGCCCGGAAGTTGTCCATCCTTCGAAGGGCGGCACACCTTCTCTCTTCGGCGAGGTCGAGCTCGGTCAGGCGAGCGTCGACGTTGGCGATCTCGTCGAAGTGCGCAACCCTAGCAGATGGGTGCAATACTTCGGCTGGTATAACGGCGTCGGAGCCATAAACCAAGGCGTACGGGGTGTCGCCCGTCGCAGTCCGAGGGAGTGGTCCGGTATGCCCAAAGCACGCCTGGGAGCTCGTCGGCCCAATTGCCCTGTGCGCCGGACAGGGCGGTCTTGAGTCCGTGGAGAATTGTCCGGTTAGTGACTTCGACTTGACCGTTTGCCTGAGGGTTCCCTACTGAGGTGAACGCTGCTCGATTTTGAGGCTGTTGCACCATTCCCTCACCCGATGACTTTGGAACTGGGTTCCGTTATCGGAAATGACGACCCTGGGGAGTCCGAAGCGGCAGATGATGTTTTTCCAGATGAAAATTTTGACAACCGAGTCGGTGATCTTCGCAACAGCCTCCGCTTCGGCCCATTTGGTGAAATACTCGACGGCGACAATCACGAACTTCCTTTGCCCGGGTGCTTGAGGGAACGGACCGAGGATATCTATTCCCCATTGGTCGAATGGCCAAGATACCTCCACATTCACCATCGGAGCGGCAGGCTGGTGGACTAGATTGGCGTGCAATTGGCAGGCTCGGCATCTTCGGACGAAGTCGAAACAATCTCGCATGAGATTAGGCCAGAAAAACCCTGCCCGTGATACCTTTTTGGCCAAGGACCTTGGCCCAGTATGGTTTCCGCAGCACCCTTGGTGTATCTCTTCGATAACTTCCCGGGCCTGCTGTGTGTTCAAGCACCGTCGAGGAGGACCATCGAAGCTTTTCCTAAACAGGCGTCCCTGCCCGTCGAGGGCGTATCGAGAGGCCTGTTTCCGAAGTCTTTTGGCTTCGACGGGTCCCTCGGGGAGAATTCCGTCCTTCAGGTAAGTGATTAGTTTCGCAATCCAATCCTCCGGGGGCTCGACGGAGAGTATGCGCTGTCGCGTCCCCGACCCGGTCAAGGGTGTTGGCGAACTCAACATGGTTATTCTTCTTTCTTTGGTCCCTCTCATCGAACTGGCTAGCTTCGACAGTTGATCCGCCCTATCATTTTCTGTCCGGGGGATTTGCTCGAGAGAGAACTTGGCGAATTTTTCTTTCAACTTGTTGACCTCCTCGAGGTACTTCGTCATCGATGCTTCACGGGCGCCGTAATTGCCATTGACCTGCTCGGCCACCAACTGTGAATCGATCAAGGCGACAAGTTCGTCCACGCCCTGGTCGAGGGCAATCTTCATCCCCGCGGCGAGGGCTTCGTACTCAGCTTCGTTGTTGGAAACCGAGAATTCAAGGCGAATGGCGAAATCGAGCTCGTTGCCCAACTCATCCCGCAGATAAACCCCGGCTCCCCCACCCGTGTTCGTGGAGGACCCATCGACCATCAGGGTCCACGGAGTTTTCGGTTCCGCTTCTGCCCTCGGGGCCACCTCTGCTAAGAAATCTGCCAGGACCTGGGCATGAATCGCGGTCCGTGGTTGGAACTGGATATCGAACTCGCCGAGCTCGACGGCCCACTTCACGAGCCGACCAGAGACATCGGGCTTGGCCAATACCTGCTTTAGTGGCTCACTGGTTAGGACCACGATGGTATGGGCCTGAAAGTATTGCCTCAACTTCCGGGCGGAGTGGACCAAAGCAAGGGCGAGCTTCTCGATGGCCAGGTATTTCCGTTCAGGGCCTTGGAGGAGCTTGCTGAGGTAATACACCGGGTGGTGTACCCGATCCTCCACGTGCACTAGGACCGAGCTGACTGCATTTGGGGATACCGCCAGGTAGGCATAAAGGGGCCTCCCCGGAACTGGTTTCGACAGCAGAGGGGGCTCGGTCAGGTATCTTTTTACTTCGAGGAGCGCGTGCTGGCATTCCTCCGTCCATTTCCAATCCGGCACCTTCCTTAATGCTTTAAAGAATGGGAGGTTCCGATCCGCTGAGCGGGATATGAACCGATTGAGGGCGATTATGCGCCCTACTAGCCTCTGTACTTCCTTCACTGAGCTAGGCGGCTCGATGTCGAGGATGGCGCGAATCTTCGCGGGGTTGGCCTCGATCCCCCTATGGCTGACAATGTACCCGAGGAATTTGCCTCCTCGGACGCCGAACGTGCACTTGTTCGGGTTGAGTTTTAGGCCGTATTTTCTTAGGATCTCAAATGTTCGAGCCAGGTGCCCGAGATGGTCGGACCCCCGCTCACTGCAGACTATCATGTCGTCGACGTACACCTCGACGGTTCTCCCGATCTCTTCCCTGAACATGAGATTCACAAGTCTCTGATACGTAGCTCCGGCGTTTTTTAGCCCGAAGGGCATCACGAGGAAGCAATACGTCCCCGTCGGGACGACGAACGACGTCTTCCCATGATCCTCCTCGGCCATGTAGATCTGGTAGTAGCCTTGGAAGGCGTCCATCATGCTCATCAACTCGCACCCCGCCGTCGAGTCAACGAGTTGGTCTATCCGAGGAAGGGGATAGTGATCCTTAGGGCAGGCTTTGTTGAGATCGGTGAAGTCGTTGCACATCCGCCATCGGCCATCGCCCTTGGCAACGACGACGACGTTGCATAACCATTCGGTGAACTGGACCTCCACAACGTAGCCTGCCTCGAGGAGCTTGTTGACCTCCTCCTCGATGATCCGGTTTCGAGCTTCACAAAATATCCTCTTTTTCTGCCTCACCGGCCTGAATGATGGGTCCGCGTTGAGGCGATGAACAATGACTTCGGGATCGATTCCTGGAAAGTCTGAGGCCTTCCAAGCAAAGACATCGGCATTTGCCCGGAGGAAGTCGACCAACATGACCTCGTGGTGCGGCTCGAGGGTCAATCCTACCCGGGTGGTCTTGGAGGGATCGCCCTCCACGAGCTGGATTGTCTTGAAATCTTCTGCTGGCGCCATCTTTTCCTCCTCTAGCCTCCTCCGCTTTGCCGGGTCGATTTCGGAGGACTCGGGGATGTCCATTCGTGAAGCGGCTGCTTCGACTAGTCGGGGTGTTGGAGGCTTCTTCCCTTCGACGGAGGCCGAGTAACACTTCCAGGCGTCTAGGATCCGACATGTGACTTGCCCGACCCCCGCGGGCGTGGGGAACTTCATCTTTAAGTGGTACGTGGACACCACCGCCCTAAACGCATTAAGAGCGGGTCGCCCGAGGATGATGTTGTAAGCAAACGGAGCATCAACTATTAGATACTGGACCATCATAGTCTTTCTTTTCGGGGCCTCCCCCAACGAGGTGGGCAGTTGAATCATCCCGAGAGGGACCACCTCGGAACCCCCAAAGCCGACGAGAGGGGTCTGCACGGGGGAGAGCGTGTATCCTCCTAAGTCCATCTTGGCGAAGGTGTTGGCGAAGATGATGTTGGCGGAGCTCCCATTGTCGATCAGGGTCTTTGCCACGGAGTAGTTGGCTACGTCCAAATTAATGACCATTGGGTAATCCGGTGTGTCCTCCAGTCCTTCTGTCTTCGGGATGTGTGCAAGATCAAGATCGGAGAATTCGAGTGACTCCGACGTCGGCGTCGCTACCTCTGATACGGTGTTGACGTGCAGCCTCTCATGGTAGTAGCGCTCTTCGATACGGTATCGGGCCTGGTCGAGGCGCCTCTCCACCTGTCTTCTTCTGCTCTTAGTGTCTCCACCACTAGGTCCTCCAGCAATGGTGTGGATCATCCCCCTGACCGGGAGGTTATCTTGTGTGGCAGGTTGTTTATCGTCCCGACCGGATGGCGTGTAATCTCGTCGAGGAGAGCGAGACCGAGTCCTCTTCAGCGGCTCGTGTTCATCGTCCATGGTGGACGGGGAGTTACATCGGCGGCTTCCCTCACCCTGGCGACCCTGTCCTTGCTTTTTCACGTATTTCTTGATCTCCGGACGGCCCAGGTCGATGAGGCGCTGTATTTCTTTCTTGAGGGCATAGCAGCCCTCGGTGTCATGATTTCCCACTTGCTTATGGAACGCACAATATTTGTTTCCTCTCGGGGGGGCTCCGTCCGCGTCTTGGATCTTCCTTGGTCTTCGGAAAACCGTTGGGTCGCTGGCGTTGATTGTGGCGAAGATCTCTTTCCTCGACATGACCAACGGGGTGAGCTCGTTGTCTCGTCGTCGGTCCTTCCTTTCCCCGACCTCTGGCCTCCTTTTAAACCTCATGTCCTCAACATTCATGTGTTGTTGAGCGATGGACATGACTTTCTCCATGGTGGCAGGGCGCTTCCTGGCCAAATGGTCCGAGCATGCTTGATTTCGGATGGCCCCCATGATTACGTCGAGGAGGAAGTCCATCTGGACGCTTTCGACCTTGAGCAGCTCGGTGTTGAATCGGTTAAAGAAGTCCCTCAGAGACTCACCCTCATTTTGCCGAATCTTATGCAAATGGGATGGGGGCAGCTTCGCTAGGCTTTTCGTCTGGAAATGGTTGACGAACTTTATCGCCAAATCGGCGAAACTTCTGATCGAACCTGGGGCTTGGCGGACGTACCATTGCGAGGCTACTCCCTGAAAAGTCGTAACCAGCAACTTCGCGGCGAAGTCGTCGTCGATCATGTGCACGCGCATGGCGTGTTTGAATTGTATTAGGTGTTCTTTGGGATCCGCTTCTCCATTGTATCGGGGCAGGTCGGTCGGGATTCGGATCCCTCTGGGTGCTCGGGCTCGTTGAAGGTCTGCGGTGAGCGGGTCTGCCTCGTCCGGCACAAAGTATCGCTGAGCCGACCCCTGTCCGGAGCGGTGAGATACCTCCTCGAGCTTCCGGTTAAGGTCTTCCATCCGATGCGAAAGTTCCCCAACATCATCACGGGATCTTTCGCCGCGGCGGACCTCATCGATCTTCCTCTGGATCTCTGTGGCCTGGTGGGAGATTTCCTCCAACCGCTCTCTGTGACTCCGTGCAGGGTGTCCGGAGGATGCCCCCACAGAGGATTCGTCGACTTCCTCCGCCAGTCGAGGAGGTGGGGGCCGTCTCTCTCTGTGGACCTCCCTTGTCGGGGGGATCCGTTCGCGCACCCGCGCATCATCCCGCTCGGCGTCGGTTGCCCGAACACCTCGCGGGGGGCGAATTTCCTCCCTCATGGGATGAGGGTCTTCAGCAGTGGCAACCGGGGCGGGGACTGGGTTCATCCGCCTGATCTCGTGTAAGAGCGTATTAAACTGATCCGCCGTTAGAACGACGAGGTTCTGCCCGGCGGGAGGGGTAGGTGCTGGCCCAGTGACTTGCGGAATGGCGTGGGGTAGGTTGGTTTGAGTCTCGGGGCCCGGATTGGTGGTGGATTGTGGGGCCATCGACTCTGTTCCAGTCCTTCGCGTGTTTACCATTTTCTCACTTGCTCGAGTACGCCCTTCCTCTAGCGCCAAAATGATGTGGTCGGATTTTGTCCTGCGGTACACGTCACTTCGTCCTGGGAGTAAGTGTCCGAATCCGGTCAGGTATATCCGAGTAAGGGTGACTGAATGCTGGTCGGGTCCTGTTCTGCAAGGATGGAGCACACGTGAGACTAGCCGGAAGTGTCTCCGGCGAAGACCCTCCGACGCTCAAGTCAGAATTCGGGCAGGTGAACAGTAAATAATGTTCAGCGTATTAGTAGATAAAAGTTGTCTTACCCAATGACTAGTGTCGTCGTACTATTTATAATAATAAAAAATAGGTGGGCCGGGCCAGAATTAGGTTGGCCCAATCCCGTTGCTGGTAACGGGCACTCGTCAGGACGCGCTGCGGGCGCGTGGGGTGCGTTCCTTGTTCGAGGAATATTGACTCCGAGGAGAAAATATGGTGGACATCGAACATGTCGTTTCATCGAGGGGGTGTGGCGAGCTCTGGCCGAACAAGGCCGTCAAGAAAAAGACTGGGCCTGATCGGGATAGGCCTGACACGCGGCGATAGGGGGATGGCGGCATGTGCTGACCAGGATCCGACGTGTAAGCTGAGGAGGCGCGTACGTGGCCAGGGTGGATTTGGCCTCATCATTATATATTTCGAAATATAAAAATACTATATATATATGACTTTATTACAAATAATTCCTATCATTATAAATTTGAAAAATGCATGTATAGAATTATATATATATATTGATTTATATGCATATATGTAGAATCAAATGGTTGGCATAAAAACCTATTAGTTATTACACATTTCACTAAACAATTTAATCACATAAAATACTAAATAATTTAATAATTTAACTTTTTAAAATACCTAAAAATACCGGGTCATTACAAATAAAATATTAAAATTTGGATTTAAATGGCTACAGTATCTGAAAAATATCAATTCTTTGATTCTTTTCTTTGAAGCTTTGATTTAAAGGCTTAAAACTTTGATTCTGTTATGAAAATTTGATGTTCGAGGAAAGTGTCAGGTCTTTGTAGCAGCAACACTTCGTCGTGGTGGAAGCTCGGGAATTTGAAAGCTTGATTTGATTGTTGTCCTCTCTGTCAAGAACTCGGGTGCCTCTATTTATAGGTACAACCGTACAAGAAGGGCTTCTACATTTAATTCTACTTCTTGGGATTTGGATTGGACTTGGAGACCATTTGACACATCATTAAAGGGGACTTAATACTTTAATGGACACATTCAAATTCTTGACCCAACAAACTAACCCAAATAGAACTTTGTTAGTTTTTAGGATTTTTTAGGATTAACCAATGGATGAAGCCCAAATTTGTGATAGACTTGAAATTGAGATCAAACTTAATAGCCAATTTGTTTGGGCCATTAATTAGTAATTTATCTCAAAATTTTGATGTCAACATATATATTTAATTTACATGTCTTTTTAAAAATTTTAAAATATTTTCTAAAAACTAGTTTGAAAATTTAAAATTTAAAATTTAAAATTTAAGGCAAATAACTGAAAAAGAAAATTTTATTAAAATAGATACATTATTTTTAAGTTAACAAAATATTAAGTGTAATTTAGCCAACAAATTAAATGTTGGGTCTTTTTTTGAAAATGAAAAATCGATATAATGGATTTTATAGATTGAAAAATAATTATATGGGTTTTAGGAATAAAAAATTATTTAGAGGGGTTTTTGATTCTTCTAAGGAGACTTAATGGTTTGTGTGTGTTGGTCAAGTTGAAAATTATGGCAAAACTCGTGTATCAATTTCACATTAAAAATAACTCATGTATCAAAATGATTTTTACTCATCATAGATGTGCAAATAATTTTACAAATATTCTTGAATGTTTTACATACCTAATATAGCCCTAATTAATAACTATTCAATAGCTAAACAGAAGGATATGATTGGATTTCCCATACTTTTTAAGTCCAAAGGTTTGGCTACATCGCCAAATTTTCTATTTGATCTTAAAACCATCTTAAATAACTAGCCTTTTTTTTTTTTATAATTATCTTTGTCATATTTCATCTCGAACATCTTCCCAGAAAATACGTGTACAACTAGACCATCTTGGCGGCAGCGGAACGATGACTTCGAAGGGTATCGGTCATTTTTGAAATAAGAGGGGATTATTTATAATTTTGTTTAAATTCAGGGGAGGTGATGATAATTCTCCCTTAATATCCAGGGACAAAAAGGACATTATAATCTTTTTGCCTAATTTAACAATAAAGAGATAAAACTCAGGAAAATATTGATAATTTTCGAAACAAAAGCGAGTTATTTATAATTTTGCCTTAATTCAGAGGAGACGAGAATATTCCTTTCGAAAATGATATTTATATAAATTAACTTCAAACAAATCAAAATCTCTTGAATGTTGTATTTTCATATATTCATCAAACATAATATTGATGGATTGAATTGCTTAGACCCTTGAATGGAACATCCCATTATGCACAAGAGTTAAAAGCTAAATACAATTAAAAATATAACCTTTTTAGGACATATCATTCCTAATTTTTTCCCCTAATTCTTTTGGGTTTGACCAAATCCGTGAGGTTGGGAATAATAATAATAAAAAAAAAAAAAAAAATAGTCGAACACATTGTTTTAATTTTTTATCTCCCTTTGATTGTGTATGTAAAACTATGATATTGCATCTATTTTGAGATATTGGATTTATAGTGTGTGTATATAGATACGTCATATGTGTGCATGTCTTTTCAGTCTCTCATATTTTGCATACAAAATTATGTATCACACTAGTATTCAATCCGTGTGTTGAGGCACATAAAATAATATTTTTATTTATATATTATAATAAATTTATTAAATAAAAAATAAATTGATAAAAAAAATCAACTAGTGAATTTTTTTTTCTTTTTTTGAGGAACATGAATTCCTAAAATCACACAAGAAAAGTAACTGATAAAATTAGTACATTCAAACATTCAATAGATAACATAACATATGCAATTTCGATATTAGATTTTGGCATAATTATGTTGTGGATTTGTTTTTTTTTCAAGAAATATTATTTAGAAGTAAGTGATTTGATAATTCTAATACTTTAAAATTGATAGATATTGTGAATATGATACTATATACAGAAAAAAAAATAATTATATTATTTGATTTGGATTAAATGCAACATAGTAATTATAAATAACTATATACTTATACATATAGAAATTTAAAATTATTACATTTTCACATGTGTCACGATAAAGTATAATGAAATTATTCAAATGTACGCATAAGTGACTCTTAAATTAAATAGCCTCGATATTTCTGAATTATTCATGTACAGATAATTATATATATTGTTTACTATATGACAATATTAACAATGGCACCTTACGATATGTGGACACAATAAAACTATTTGTTAAAAAGGTTTTCGATTAATCTAACTTTACTTTGCCAAACAAGAATGACATTTCCCAAGAAAGACTCTCTCTGCATACATACCAACTTAGTCGTTCTTGTCACTACTTTTGGTTCCTCCCACCAAACAAGGCCTAATACAGAAAATTTGTTGCAACAGACCCTTTTTTCTGTCGATCTGGTCCGTCTTTTATTCCACTGCATGGATGCACGTTAAGTGTAATAATATTAAATTAAATATATATTCTCGAAAATAAAAATAAAATTTGATTTGAAATAGAAAATTTCGATCGTATTATTTCCACACTATTTTTGCCCTTGGTTTTTTCACATCAATTCAAGGTACTTTCCACATGTAAAGAAAATAGTGAATTATGAGACAAGTGTAAGATTAATATACTACAAACCTATGGGGAATTAGAACAATGCTTGGCTAACTAATAATTAAAATGATCCTTAATGACTTTACATTTTGGGATCATTGTGCCTAATAAAAGTTGCTGCACAATGCAATATGGCTTGGTGGAAACATGAGGGGGATGCCATTTAATTATTCGTGGTATCACAAATAATAAAATATATCAATTATTAAACTTTATTCATTAGCTATCTTATCAAAATCAAGCATCTAACACACTCTTGCCGGATTTTTAATAAAATATCTGCCAAGTCATCGCCACATAATATATATATATATATATATATATATATATATATATATATAAACTCATCCTTGTTGGTAGATTTAATTTTCATGTTAGGTTCCAACTACAAATGAGAAAAGGTATTTCTATCAATGATCAATACAAACTCTTGGATTAATTACATGACCTTCCTTGGGAATTTGTGAAATTATAGATTGCATCCCTCTTTTTTTTAGGAATTACGAAAACCTCTCCTCTAAGTTCGCAAAGTTTACAATCGTTAGGATTTTGAATAGAAGTTTCCAATTCCAACAAAAGATTTAAGATAATTTTTCTAATTCCAAAAAATGCAGTGTATTTGGGCGTAAAGGACACAACAAGCTGATATATGTGCCACGAACTTAAGAAGGTATAGTCATTTAAACTTGTTGCTCGCATTTTCAAATTTCATTTAAAATTCTAACGGATGTAAATTTTTTGTATTTTAGAAGGGGGGTTCTCGTAATTTCAAAAGGAAAAGGGATTTATTGTAGTTTCATTAGTTTTTGAGGGAGATCTTTGTAATTCACCTTGAATTGTTTTATTCCCAACAATTATGTTGAGTATTCGCCATTGGATTTGTAGCCCAGTGGTGGAGGTTCGAACCAGTACCATTGAGGTTTTGAGTTTGAACCTTCTTGTCCTTTCTCCTTCCCCTTTGGGTGAGTGTGTGTGTGACGTTCCAGTTGACATCTATAGGGTGTTCTAAGTTGATTGTATCAAAAAAAAAAAATTAATAATAAAATTATGTTGAATATTCAACTTATATCTAGTTATATTTAGCAATTTTGTAAACTTTTTCTTTCCTATTAATTAAAAGTTAAGTAATGTTGTTCTAACTTAAGGTAATTAAAATAGTCATTGGTCATAAGCACGTCGAAATGATCTCTCATGTCAGTGTGATCTGATTAGATAGCTACTTATGTAGCCACAAATTTAAATTTCTAGATTATTCGACTTCATAATGGCATATTTATTTGTGGTTGTGGATGCATTAGATGAACCAACTAGGAATCATAAAATAAATCCAGTGAATCTTACTAGGGCATCGTTTAAATTTAAAAAAGTTTAATAGATATAAGTGGTTTGAATTTCAACTAGCTTTACTCGAGATGGACTTGAATTTGAGTTAGAACAACAACTCGACAGTATGCTTATATGTAATTATCTTTTTTAAGTAAGTCAACAAATTATCATTTTATGTATATATTACTATATTTTGACAAATAAAATTGAGTTTTAACTGATTTTTTTTTGAAAAAAAGCAATGTTATTGGCACTTCTAAAAATAATAGGAGCTCCAACTCTATGTTCAATTTCGATAATTGACTAAAATGCCCATCCTTTTACTCATTTAGCTTAATTGAACAAATATGTTGTAATTACTACTCATGATTTAATTATATATATATATATATATATATATATTAGGTTACACTTAGTGAATAATAATAATAAATTAAATTTGAATTTATTTATGTAAACACAAGTTAGGCTTTGAGTTGATTTGATTGAGAAAAACAAGTTGGAACGTTATTAACATCAGAATCTTAAAATTTCTTTATATATATATATATATATATATTGAACTCCTATACTATAGTATCACAAATATAAATATTATAATTTTTTCCCTTTTTTTGAGTTTGGGTTAGATGGATAACTATAAAATTATGAAAAAAATTATACATTTTGGAATGAATGTTGTACTAGTAGGTTATAAAAAAATAAATCGATATTTCGGTCAATTTCTTGATAAATGAACGAAAATAAAGCTTTAATAATAATTTTTGAAGTGCCAATATCAATTCCATTAAAAAATAAAATAAAATTGTCGACAAACGACCAATTGTTTGTAAGGGTAATCTTTGCAACAATCAACCTCAAATTCTAATGTATATAGATATGTACATTATACACATGATGTAATATTCCATGAACAATGCTTGACTATTTTCGTCAAGCAAAACCCCACAAGTAATAGTTGACATAAGCAAAGACAGGGTCAGAGTAGGGCTAGAAGTCCCATCCCCCCGATTTACATGTATTTTTATTAAAATTTGAAAATTTGTCCCCTAATAATAAAAGTATCTTGTACATTTTACAAAAGTTCAAGCTCTCCCATCGAAGTAAAATTTCTGATTTTGTCCCCGGACAAAGGAGGTGAATAGAACAGTCCATTCATCATACTTAACAAATAAAAGCTTCTATTGTTACTTAAAAAATACAGTTTTTGTTACGTATAGTGGAGTCCATTGTTTCTGAACTTAATATCATGTTCCATTGTCTCTCTAATTGCCTCACAGGAAACCACACACGCCCGTACTTTCATGTGTGTATATATACGAGGACGATAATACATACAACCACACACACACACACACACATAGTTGGCTGTTATTTTCTTGCATGGGAATAAACAGAAACTCACGGGAAACAGAGCTAAAGCAAAGTTGCAAGCTGATGGAGTCCAAATTTATGAAGAAAATAAAGCCATATTTGGCTGTCATTTTCTTGCAGTTCGGTTACGCAGGTTTCATTATAATCACCAAGGCGGGGCTCAACCAGGGGATGAGCCATTTAACACTTTCTGTATACAGGAATGCCATTGCCACACTCACAGTAGCCCCTTTTGCCTTAGTTTTGGAGAGGTGAGGTTCCCTCTTTCTGTGTGTGCTCTGTGTGTGTGTGTAACAACGAATTTTAAGTTTATGAAGAGATGATCTTGTTTCTCAAACAGGAAAAGCAGGCCAAGAATGACGTTCTCTGTACTTTACAAGATCATACTACTCGCCTTACTCGAGTAAACACTCTTGATCCCACTATGTCTTTGCATTGAGCGCGTTGTAGCGAAAACTCTTTGGGGACTAAACAAGTTGATCATGTGGCTCCTACATGGACCTCCACGAGTTCTATGTGTCTACGCGCTCACTCTTTGGGACGAAACAAGTTGATCATGTGGCTCCTATGTGGACCTCTAGGAGTTCTATATGAGACACACATGAACATTTCATACTATGTTTGATTTTAATGAACTGATTTATCTCCCTGTCGCAGGCCCGTTATAGATCAGAACATGTATTATGCGGGAATGAAATATACGACAACCACTTTTGCAGCAGCAATGGGCAACGTTCTCCCCGCTATAACCTTTTTGTTAGCCTGGGCACTCAGGTACTACTTCACCTTAAAATCTCTGGCATTTACGATCTTGCGTGTGTATAAAGGTTCGTCTAGAGTTTCACATTGTCAGCAGTCTATTTCAGAACGTCTGTCCCATTTTCGAGTTTCAACTTTGCAGGCTTGAGAGAGTGAATGTTAAAAGATTACATAGCCAGGCAAAGATTGTGGGAACTTTAGTGACTATTGGTGGAGCCATGATCATCACTCTTGTAAAAGGGTCTATCATTGAACTTCCTTGGACCAAACTGAATACCAATACTCAATCGCCAGCTGCTGATGAAAAAACCCACCAAGATCCAGTCAAGGGAGCTCTCATGATCACAGCAGGTTGTTGCTGTTGGTCCATCTTTTACGTTTTACAGGTATCCTCTCTCTCTCTCTCTCTCTCTCTCTCTCTCTCTCTCTTGATTCAATTGTTGTATTCATATGGTTGAACAAATTGCAGGCGATCACGTTGAAGTCATACCCAGCCGGACTATCGTTAACCGGTCTGATATGCATGGCCGGAGCGTTGCAAGGGGGCGTGCTGACTCTTGTTCTTGAGAGGGGCAACGCCACGGTGTGGTCAGTAGGATGGGATACCAAGCTTTTGGCTTATGTTTATGGTGTAAGATAATGCTATACTTCTCCAATTACGTTATATTCTTTTTTGACAAGAACAAAAAACAATATTTACAAATTCTTAGTCATATTATATTTTTGGCGCAGGGAGTAATCTGTTCAGGAATGGCTTACTATGTTTCAGGAGTCATAATGAAGGAGAAAGGGCCAGTTTTTGTTACTGGATTTAACCCTCTGAACATGGTCATTGTTGCAGTTATGAGTTCTTTCATATTATCTGAGCAACTGGACGTGGGAAAGTAAGTAATTTTGCATTGTGCAACTATAGATTTATATCGCAAAATATTTGCTATAACAGGGGTGCTAAAATTGCAGGGTCAGCGGAGCCCTGGTGATCGTGATCGGCCTGTATCTAGTCGTATGGGGCAAGAGTAAAGACCACAGCGAATCCTTCTATTCCCAGTCCGAAATGATTGATCAACAAAAGGAATCACCAACAAATGCTTCTTCAAATGACCATCAAGATGAGTCCAAGGCAATATCCGGCGATAATGTTGTTTAAGCAGAACAAGTTTTGTCATGTATGCAGTATATAACCAGATACAGATGATGCTATAAATAAATAAAGTTATAACAACTAGTACTTTTGGGTCACTACCAAGAATCAACATTCTAATTCTCTTCTATATGTAAGCTAGTGATCTTTTAGAGGACCCAAATGGAACATTAGATTAAGCAGCACATTTACATAGGACAAAAACTAGGTTAATTACACTGACACCCCCTCCAAATACTCTCTTTACCAACTCATGGTTCTTGGAGGGGGTGTTAGTGTAATTACTTAGCCGATAAAAACTTGTAGTTCTCATCAACAAGATTGTAGTTTGTAGCAAGTGCTCATTTGAGACATTACCTTGATTAACAGCAGACACCGCAAGCTCATTTTATGGTCAATTTCATGCCACGCCATTAACATTACAATCGTCAAACAACATTAATTGAGCTATGACATAATTTAGGAAAGAATTATGATTGCATGTGCAAAGAGGGAGAAAGTGATGCAACAACGATAAAGCAGAATATGCCTAATCGAGGCATCCGAACGATAGGAATCTAAAGATTACTAGGAAATGAAAACCATTTCTTCATGAACAGAACATTATATTAAGCTAAGACAGAAATCTCTAAACAAGTTCCTCATCAACATTATAAATCAGAATGATGCCCTACAAAAATCTAATGTTCAAAAGCAATGTATGTTTCCTACTGTAACGTCTGCTAGCTAGGTGAAAGTTATCAACCAACCCTGATGTCTCACTGAAGCAACGACATATCAAGATGGCACGATCATGTCATCTTTTCCATATATACGTTGAAGTTCACGGGTTGCAGCTTGGTATGACGCTGAGCATGAAATTAATAGAAAAAGATGCTCAGAGAAGAAGACTAGAATTAATGAATCATATTTATCATTTGGGAAATAAAAAGACATCATTATACTTTCTTCGGAGAATGAACAAAGAAGGAGATGAACTCACCTTTCCAAGTGTTAAAATTTTTCTGATTGACAGGGGATCCCGTCACATTTTGTATCACTTCAAAGAGCATCTCCTGAGGGGTGCTTTTCAATTCTTGGACCACTGCATAAATTGTCTTCCCATTTTCAAAGTAAATATGATTATTTGGGTGTTTGGTCTTGCAACCAGCGTGACGCTCGAATTCATAAGCATTGACAGCCTGTATAGCATAAGTTGGGAAGACAAAATTAGTAGGAGAGTATATTTTGCCTTCAACGCTAAAAACACCAATGATAGACACTGTAAAATATTGACCTTGGAAAGCTTGCAATCTTGGCAGCTACACAAGTAGCCAGTCCCTTTTACCACTCCTCGCAGATTTTTCTGCAAGCAGAAGTATCATCTGGTTAAGATAAGAACTTTCAAACAGAATGGAAAAGAAGAATATTTGAGTTTGACTTCACCTCTCTTGACCAAGAAACATACTTCACTGGAACCCCATCAAGTATGCCAGTTGATAGCAAGCTTTTAACATTTGAAGGGAAGTTATTTGATGACCCTTTTTTCGTCTTATGCTCCTTATTCTTGTGCGTACCCTCTGTTGTTGAAGTGGCTGCTGAGGTAACATTTGCACTTGGCTGCTCGGGAGAATCTTTCTCTTGCAGTGTCCCTGAAGATTGAGTAGACTGATTTAGCAAAGCATTATAGCTTATGAGCTGGCCAGAGTGATCCCTCTCCTCGGGATTATCCTGAGATCCTCCGAAAGATATGGTGGTTTGTTGACATTTCTTAGAGTTTTCAACCAATGATAGGATGCTACAGTTCTCTTTGTTGTAGCGAGCTCCTAATGATACAACATTAGCGTCCTGCTGACCACGAAGTGCAATATTTGTCTCCCCTTTACTATAAGCAGAAGCTGCAGACATGTATGCTTCACTTACTTTACTGTAGAGAGGGTCCACTTCAAAGAAGCCCTTGCCATAAGTTGGACCAATTGACATGAAATTGCCATTTTCCTTTTCGAATTGCTGTCCTACGGTATTAATATTGTAATTTCCTCTATTGAGGGCTTGTCCAATAGATAACACATTGTTATCTATCCCATCATAGAACTGATTAGTAAGCATAAAATTGCCATCTCTCTTGCCGGAGGCTTGGCCAACTGTGTCCATCTTATTGAACGCAGGACCCAATGAAATAGTATTTGCATCAGCAGTGTTATAAGTAGGTCCAGGAAACATGTTATGACCAGTCCTCTGAAATGTGCCACTCATTACTCTATCCTTCTCTCCAAGACAGAAGGAATTTCCCACAAACTCAGGCAAGCCATGCTCTGAGATCCTTACCTCATTGACTTTCACTTTTCTAGGTCCAGTGTTCAGACACAAAGGATCTTCAGCTGCATGAGACATGGTTAAACAAACCAGTGAATCATTTCTAAATTGATTCTCAAAGCTCTTCGTTTCCATATTCACAGCAGAAGAATTAAGGGAGGGAATATTCCTGTCAGAAACATTTGAACTCCGGATAGGCTTGGAGTTGAAAAGGTGGTCAACTGTTTGACCTCCTGACTGAGAACTGGAACCATCACGCCAGAAAGAACCATGCAAAACTGCAACTCCTGAAGTTTCTTTAGCAGATTCTATTGCTTGCTTCTTGTTGAAAAATAGCTGTTGTTCCGAAGTATCAGCAAACCACTGATGACCACGTTTTTGATCAATTCTTGTTGAAGTATCATAACACATCTCTCCATTAGCCAGAGAACTAGAGCCACTGGGTAACCAAATGCCATTGTTCTGAAAAGACTGCCAACACTAAGTGAGCATTATATTTAGACATATATGAAAAATAGTCAACTAGGAGTAAAGGACCTTTAGACCTCATAGATCATTTCATTCCATGGGTTCAAAGTTGGGAAACATGGGAAACATTTTGGGCAGTTGTTAAACAAAGCATTCATAACAAAAGCAGTAATAAAAACGACACACTGTTCACATGTTTTACTCTTAGATATTAGCAGAGAACTTGAGCAATGTGATAAACCCATAAACTACTTATTTAATTTCTTTTATCGTGAGTGAATGTTGGAGTATGTATCTTCTTCTTCTTCTTCTTCTTCTTCTTTTTTCACACACAAGAACTTGAGTATACAAAACCTGAAAACACACGTACAATTATGATGTATGCATATGAACATGCAAGCAGTTTCCCTAGAAGGTTTTATCATGATTCCTTTCTTTGTAGATTAGTAAATTTTTTCTCTGACAATTGGATCCAAATTTTAATATCATTTAGTGTAACTTGTTCAACAGTAAGGTAATTTATATTGCCCCATTTAATAGTATTTACATGACCTTTTCTTATTCATATGTCTGTTGCCACTTAAATGTTATGGTCATAAATCTTGATAGGGACATCAACTCACTGCTAATATTAAGAATGAGAAAAGAAAATGTAAACGAGAAATGCTATTCTATGACTGTATACTAATGTAAAAAGAATTAAAACAAGTAAATCCTTAAGAATCTCAACAGGGATGCAGTAATGTCCACCCATCATTTGTCATCTTCAATCGCTAATAAATGATTAATTATCAACACATTAAATCTTGTTTGTCTTGTGCGCTACCATCTGTACCGAAATGAATCCTAGTTGATATTTGTAATTATGGTTATACCACACATTAACCAGGTGCGTAAATAGATAATTCCTGAATCGATCATGTGCAGTTAAGGCCTAAGTCCTAATGACCAGGGAGCTTGCATTAAAACAAGTAAATTCTTAAGAATCTCTACTGGGATCCAGTAATGTTCACCAATCATTTGTCATCTTCTATCGCTAATAAATTATTAATTACTAACGCAATATATCTTGTTTGTCTTGAGGGCTACCAACTGTACCGAAATGAATTCTAGTAGATATTTGTAATTATGGTTATACCGCACATTAACCAGGTGCGTAAATAGACAATTCCTGACACGATCACGCGCAGTTAAGGCGTAAGTCCGCATGACAGGGGAACTTGCAAGAAGAATCATTAGAATTCAGTTTTCCAACTATTGCTATATTTCCACATACTTCACAACTGGGGTTACCGGACACTGTTTTTTCTCATCAATGTTCACAGAGGGATTACACACTTATTTCAACAATTCAATATACACAGCTGGACATGACAGTGTGGAGATCTGCATGTATGTAAATATCCACGGATGCAAAAACAAACTGGCTTGCTCATGCAACACACACACGCACACACACAGAAGTAAATTTAACCGCACATGACACTGCTCAGGTGATGTAGCTCACTGTGAGGCCAAACTAACTAGATAGTAGACTACCAAAGGTAAAAAACTTAACTAAGACATACAGGTATAGACAAGCTAGAAAAATATGACATCCAATTACAAGAATAACCTCTTTTTAACCATTTCAATAAAATGGCCAACATAAAAGTGCAAACACACAGACACGCACACAAAAGAAAACACAAACTTAAATGCAGACAAACAACCCAACAGAAAACAATACAACCAAAAAACAGCAGGTAAAACTGCAGAATACAATTTCAATTAGTCAATTCAACAATGAACATTAAATAAATATTAAGAAATGAATCATCCTGAAAAAAGTTTCTAATGACATATATTCACACAGCAAGAAAAACCAAAAAGCCGAACTTTTCTAAACCAAATTTTAAATAAAGTTTGTTTAAATCACAGTGAGAGCTTTACCATTTTATAACTTCAGTCTTGAACAGAGAAAACTCAATTCACTGACGAACTCCCATTGCGGAAAAACGTTCTGAAAACTTCATCTTCCTGCTTCAGTGCATCGCTGGCTGCCCATGCAACAGTCAACATAATGTTACAAACTAAAGGCACTTAATTTAAACAACCAAACAAGAAAACAAGAACCGATTATCACAGCATTCAGAATTCAGTAAAAAACAACACCTTTTTCACCCTAAAAACTCATTTTCACTCAATAAAAACTATTAAGCCCCCCAAAAAATTCAATTTTCACAAAATTGTAAAAACACAATCACCACGCATACATTTAAAACTTTCACATGCAATGAACGAACATCGATACAGAGAATCAGAGACGATTCGATCAAAATGGAGTTCATCCGTAACCCTAAGAAAACGGATTAGCAGTCACAAACAGTAAACGAGTATTAACTTCTTATTCACTTTTTTGTGCTTGAGTACGAAATTTTTTACCTTCGCCTGACAACTAATCCGCCGTGATCGGCGGTTTGATTTTCCGGCGACGCCTCGCCGGAGAAGAAAACGAAAAGCTATCGTCACAAAAGAAAAAAAAAAACAATTATTTTATTGATATATTTTTGCAGAAAGTGCGAAAAAAGGAGTGCAGTGTGCTCTGAGAAACTGAGCGAGGTTTTAAACTGAGACGATGAATTCAGTGCGACGCGGCGCATTATATATAACTGCTGCCCCTATCCACGTGGAAAGATCGACGGTCACGATGTTGGATTGGGGAATGATTCAGTGCACACGCACCCACCACTGGACTATAGTCTTGTAATGAAAAATCAGAAGTGAGATCACGTAATTAAATCGCCAGATAAGAATGAGTTAAATGAGGTTTTTACCAACAAAGATTGTAATAAGATTCTACGTTTAACACATTTGGATTTACTAAATTGGTTAACTTTAGATCAATAGGGACAAGTAATATCTTTCTAATATATGGTAGGTATTTTGAAAAATTAATCAGGTCACTTTTTGTCATTCTTACCTCTTTATTATGAATTTCAAACTTAGTAACTAAATGATTAAAGTTGGTGAAGGAGGCCGTGTGAATTGTTTGGGGTATATTTCAGCTAATGAAAGTTGAGAGCATTAAGAACTTAAAATCTTCCTTCTTCCAATTTCAGAATGGAGCAAACCATTTGGCCAGTCCCCTACCGCTTAGTGCGCTGACCGTAGGGACGGGGAATTAGTCCTCTGGCTGTCGGCCGGAGGGATACCCTGGGAAACCAAAAAAAAAAAGTAATGAAAGTCGAAATTTAACATGATTCCTTCAATAAAGTTCATAAATGATTGTTGCTTTATGGCATATATATTTATATATATATTCAATCATTATCTTCATATAATATATATTTGCAGAGATGGAGTCAGGAGGAGAGTTGGAGGGGGCTCCCCTCAAGCTCATATTAAGTTAAATTTTATATGTATTTTTTTTTTTTAAATTTTAGATTTTGCTCCCCTTCTAAATAATGAAAATACCACTAATATTTTATACAAATTTACTCTTGCCCCATCCTTCCCTTTCCAAAGAAATTTTTTTCACTCCATCACTAGCAAAAAATATTAATAATATATAATAGCACAAAAATTTGATACAATATCATTAATTAAAAAAGAAAAATCTTATATGATGTGTCTTCACCGTAGAACATACCCTCCTGAATATAGTAATTTTCTAAATGACCTAAAAGTGAAGTAAAAATATGGTATGAAAAGAATAGGTCAAGGTTTTTTTTTTTTGGGTTGTGGGGGGGGGGGCGGGGGGGTGGAGGGGGATTGAGTTAGACTAACTTCACCTCTTGATGAATGCAAAATGGCACCATAATTTGGCAGAGCTATTGGTATATTTTGTCGTACTTAGCGGCGTTGCTGCAATTGACTTGAGTTTAATTGGGTATATTTGCTATTTCAAGAAAATGGTGAAAATGGATGAGCTCTACAACAAAATATGAAAAACTTTTAGACTGTGTGAGCGAGCACAAGGAGAGCGTGTGGCGAGTGGTAGCATAAGAGATGAATTTAGAGTTCAAGTTTGTGCGCTTGCACAATCCTAGCACATTGGCGTGCACGTTGGTAGATTTTAAAGAGCTCTAATGCAATTAGAAGTCTAAAACGATGGAACTTTCCTTATTTTGTAGAGGGATAGTACGTTTTCTACACTTTACTTTTCATACATAAAAACACCAAGAGTAAGGGATTTCTTCTAGAATTCCAGACTTCATCATGGATTCACGGAGAAGATTGCATATTATATAGACATTAAGTTTTTCCATCTTCTCTCTTTAATTTTTAATGATTTCTAGATTTATTTCAGTTATGTTATAGCAAATTCAACATGAACTAATGTCACATTCTATGGTTATGAACAGACCCTTTGTTTGAATTTGTTAGGCTGGCATTCGGATCGAGTGATACATTTATTTTAAATAGATAACAACAAAATGATAATAAATGAATGGAATTAAATGACACAAATATTTACATGGTTCGGCTAGTAATAAGCTTACATCCACGGATGAAGGAGAGTGATTCCACTATAATGAATTTTTTAGAGAGTTACAACAATTAAAGAAATTATTCTCTAATTAAATCCAATATCCTAAGAAAATAATCTCACAATTCACTCACAAGAATTATCTCTCAAGTGTTTTTCAATTCTCTCAAATTTCTCTCACTTGGTACACTTTCTACAATGTCTGAAGGCACTGTTTTATAGCAAAATTGCAACACACATATGTTGACAAAATGTGTTGCAAATCTTCATGTGTTTTAATTTAGCCACCAAGCAAGATCCGTAATTAATTTGGAGACAAGGCATGCAAGGCATTGATGAGCCACCAAGCATGCAATTCTAGCTGGCATGATGTGCTACCAATTCATTTAACCAATATTTGGATTTGGATTCAAGTCACTTTCCAACAAATCTCCACATTGACTTGAATTCCACAATTTAAAATAGTAGTCTCGCTCTGTCTTCATCAGAATAATGAATTATCTGCAACACCGATCAAGTCCAAGAAATGCTTGAACTTGACATTTGGAAGTGGCTTAGTCAATATAACTGCGGGATTCTCGTGAATTGAAAGTTTTGTTACAGAGATATCACCCCATGCAATAACATCACAAACAAAATGAAACTTGATGTTAATATGCTTAGTTTTTTCACGAAACATCTGATCTTTAGTAAAATGAATTGCACTTTGACTTTCACAAAAAATAACGATTGCATCAGAACAAGAACTAAGTTCACTTAGTAAACCTCAAAGCTAAATCCCTTCTTTGATCTTCCTGTTACCACACTGTGTTCTGCTTTTATCATTGATACTGCAGCCATGGGTTGCAATGAATCTTTCCAACTAATTGCAGTTCCACTAAATGTGAATACATAGCCTGAGAGTGAACTTTTTTTGTCAAGATCACATGTATAATAAGAGTCAACATATCCAATAAGAGGACCACTATTCCGTCCAAACTCCAGACAAGCTTCTGAAGTTCCCTGCAAATATCTCAAGATCCACTTCACAGCATACCATGTGATTTCCTGATACAAGACATGTATCTACTTACCAGACTAGCAGCTTGTGAAATATCTAGACGAGAACAAACTATAGCATACATAATACCACCAATTGCACTAGAATACAGAACTCAAGACATGTACCTCTTTTCATCATCTGACTTTGGTGATAATGAAGTTGACAATTTGAAATGTGCAACTAATGGAGTAGATACTGGTTTAGCATCTTTCATGCCAAATCTCTCCAAAATCTTTTCAATATAGCTCTTTTGAGTTAAATATAATTTGCCATCCGTCATTTCTTTTAATCTCTATGCCAAGAATCTTTTTTGTTGCACCAAGATCCTTCATTTCAAATTCTTTCTTCAATAACTTTTTTTAATTCATCAATGTCTCACATACCCTTAGCTATAATCAATATGTCAACATAAAGAAGCAAATACATAAATGGGTCATTATGAGTTCTTTTGAAATAGACACAACTATTATATTGCTTTGTGAATATTCACTGCTTAACATAAAAGAATCAAATTATTTGCACCTCTGCCGCGGGGATTATTTTAAAATGTACAAAGATTTCTTCATCAGGCAAACATGACCTTCTTTTTCTTCAACAACAAAATCCTCTTGGAGTTGTGTATAAATTTGTTCTTCCAATTCACCATGCAAAAATGCAATTTTACTGTCAAGTTGTTCTAACTCTAAATCATACATGACAGCTAATGCAAGCAAGGCACGAATAGAACTATGTTTCACAACAGATGAGAAAATATCATTGAAATCTACACCTGGTACCTGATGATTAGCCTTTAGCTACTAATCTTGCCTTTTCCACTCCAGGAATTCTTGTTTTTCATTTGAAGATCCATTTACACCCGATAATTCTTTGCTTAGCTGGTGGTTTCACAAGTACCCAAGTATGTTTCTTGCGAAGGGACGCAATTTCTTATTGCATAGAAATCAGCTACTTTGTTGAATCAACATAAGAAACCGTTGTTGAATATAAAGATAGTTCGTCAATAGAATCTATTCTTTTCCAACCGACAACGCATATGCTATAAAATTAGTTTATCACTGTGCTAATTTTATTTCTCTTCTTGGAATATCTCTGGCAATGCTCCATTCTTCCATGGAAGTGTATTTTTAACAATATAGGATAATTTTCAGGAGCATTAGATTCTTTTGACATTACTGATGGACTAAAAACTTCAAGATCCACATATTTCGATATACTACTTGCCTTATTTGTATCAGAAGAAGTATGGACTCTTTTCTAGGGATAGTAGAGCAGATTCGTTAAACATAACATCTCATTTAATAACAGATTTAGGTGACCTAGGATTAAGACACCACAACCTATATCCTTCACCCTAAATACAAAACCAAGAAAAAATACATTTTTTAGCATGAGAATCTAACTTTTCTTCACTAATATGCATCTAAGTAGGACATCTAAATATTCTTAAATTGAAATAATCAACGTGTTTTCTAGACCATACCTCTTTAGGGGTTTTGAACTCAATCGCAATAGACAGTGAATGATTTATTAGGAAACAAGCTGTGGAAACTGCTTCAGCTCAAATTTCCTTGGACAACCTTGTATTGGAAAGCATACATCGAGCCATTTCCAAGAGCATTCGATTTATTTGTTCTGCCACATGATTTTGTTAAGGGGTTTTAACAACAGTGCAATGTTTGACAATACCTTCAGTTTTATAGAACCTATTAGAATTGCTTTCACAGAATTTCAAACCATTACTGGTCTAGAGTCTTTTGATCTGCTTTCCTGTCTGCTTCTCGATCAATGTTTTCCACTTATTGAAAATGTCAAATACATACCTTTCTTGTATGTTGAAAACCAATCCAAACTAAAAAATATATGATAGGAACAACCGCTATCCATGATCCACTCATCATTGAATTTGGCATGCTTCTTTGTAACAAGAAGTACATCACTGGTATCTCCAACTTCGGAAATACTAGCCTCGCCAGAGTCTTTATTTTGGTCTTGTGGAGCATGTCTTTTTTATGCAGTTTCAAACAATTCCTACGAATATACCCTGGTTCTTTGAAATTTCAATAGAAATTTATTTTATTTTTGGATTTAGATCTAGATTTTAGTCTACCTTTGTTGGACCCCCTCTATATGGATCAACCTCTTGCATATAGACTTTGAGCTTGACTATCCTTTGGTTGCCCAGTGATATCACGGTCAACTTTCTTTTTGGTTTCCAAAGCAGTTTTAACATCTTTTAGATAGGGATGGAAATGGGTCCGGCTTAGACCCAGACCCAGACCCGGACCCGCCCCTAATGGGGAGGGTTTGAAGACTCCTAACCGGGTCCGGGGCGGGTCCTGGGTCTTCATATTTTGAACCCGGACCCGCCCCGGTTAGTAGTTTATATATATTTTTATTTATTATTTTATATAAATTTATATAATATACATCTATATTTCATATATAAAAGTATATATTATATAAATAGTTACTTAAAAAAATAAATATGATACTTTTGTATATAAAAATAATTATATAACATTAATAATTAAGTTACGATTTCAAAATATGTACAAATAAATATGTGATAATGATGTTTAATTTTTTAAAAATTAAAATATGTTCATAAAAATTTGTAAATAACTAGTGTTTTAGTAGTGCTATTATTTTTTTTTCATATTTATAAAGTTGTAATAATATCAATTTTCTTAAAACAAATATTTTTTTAATTATTTTTAAAAAATGAACCGGGTCTACAGGGTCCAACCCGGACCCGGCGGGTCCAATCGGGTCCAGGGCGGGTCCGGGTCCAAAATTTCCCTAGCGGGGCGGGTCCCGAGTTTGGCCAAACCTGCCCCATACCCGACCCATTGCCATCCCTACTTTTAGAGAAATTATATCTTTTTGGTATAACATAGTTTCTCTAAAATGTCTATAGAAAGGGATAATGAACACAACAATAACACGACTTTATTTACATCATCAATTATAACATTTAGATTATATAAATCTATAATAACAGACTCAAATTCATCAATATGAGAACTGAGAGAGGTAACTTCACTCATTCGTAGTGAATACAAGCATTGTTTCTTGTATAGCTTGTTTGTGAGTCTTTTTTTAAGTAGAGAGACTCAAATTTGTCCCATAGTGCCTTGGTTGTCTTTGTCAAGATAACCTCGTGTAAAAATTCATTTGCCAAAAAGAACTGAATAGCCAAACGGGCTTTCTCATCAATCTCCTCCCATATATCCTAAGTTATGTCTTTTTGTTTTTCTCCCATCAAGGCTTTTTGGACTCCGTTCTAAACAAGGATGGCACACATTCTTACTTGCCATAATGTGAAGTTGATTTTTCGCAAACTTCTTGACATCAAATTTAGTCGTCGACATCCTAACTTAATCGGAAGTAACAAACTAAATAAATCACTAATCAACGCTCTAATACCAATTTGTTAGAATGACAATCGAATCAAGTGATATATTTATTTTAAATAGACGATGATAGAATGTTAACAAACAAACGAAAATTAAATGACACAAATATTTATGTAGTTCAGCTAGTAACAAGCTTATGTCTACAGGTGAAAGAGAGTGATTTCACTGTAATGAATTTTTCAGATAGTTACAACAATTAGAGAAATTATTCTCTAATTCACCCCAAGAAAATAATATCATAGTTCACTTACAAGAATGATCTCTCAAGTGCTTACAAACTCTCTATTTTTCAATTCTCTCAAATTGCTGTCGCTCGGTACACTTTCTACAATATCCGAAGGCAACATTTTATAGCAAATTTGCAGCACACATATGCTGACAAAATATGTTACAAATCTTCATGTGTTATAATGTAGCCAACATGAATGATCCATAATTAATTTAGAGGCAAGGCATGCAAGGCATGGATGAGCCGTCATACATGCAACTCTATCCGGCAAGATGTGCTTCCAGTTTATTTAGCCAAGATTTGGATTTGGATTTGGATTCAAGTCATTTTCCAACATAATTCACTATGCCAATTGGCGACAGATTTTTCTGAAAATTTGCGGCAAAAATTCCACGACCAACTTTGCTACAGATAATGGAAGATTCATTTGCGCCCTCTTATGAGAAACCGCGCAAGGCACAATAATGGTCGATTCCCAATCCACAACATCTTAAATTAAATGAAGTTAGGAAATATTGACTATTTCGTGGTCCATGTAGCTTCCAGATAAAGTTTCAAGATCGTATGGTAGAAAGCCAACAAATGCATGGTTGCTAGTGAGCTGAGAATGTTAGTGGTTAGGTGGTAAGAACTTCTAATAGAGATCATTCTTCATAAAATTTCACATAAGGACATCTCCTTTTGATACATCACCCGAAGAAATTTGTAGAACAAGCTCATCTTCCACAAAACAGCTCATGTGCCATCTGAATATTCCACATCCACTTGTCCACATGATATAATTGGCTTATTTGTGTGTCTGATACCAGATAGGGCTGTAAACGGAAAACCGAAAATTCGATTACCGTCCGCATCTGCATCCGTTTACGAGGCATATTATCCGCATCCGTTTAAAACGGATATATCCGTATCCGATTATAGGTATCCGAGTAATAAACGAATACGGATATGGTAATTAGATATCCGCTCCGTTTAATATCCGCTCCGATTATATATCTGTTGGATATATCCGTTATCCGTATTCGATAAATTATATTAAATTATTATTATTATTATTATATCCTTATCTCTTCTTACTCTTTATATGATTTAATTAGATTATTTATTAATTTATATACATTATAAGAATAAATAGAAAAATAGGAATGAATGATATGAATTATATTAATTGTATTAATGATAAAATATAAACAGATTCGGATATTCGGATAAACGAATTCGGATATTCAATCAAATATTCGGATAAACGGATTCGGATATCTAAACAGATATTCGGATAATTGTTAGCGGATTCGGATATTCGGATATCCAAAAATTCATAATTATATTATATTTTAAAAAATACTAAACGGATACGGATATATCCGAATTCGCAAAATATCCGCCGGATGCGGATTCGGATATAGGTTGCCAATATCCGACGGATTCGGATTTGGATACGGATACGGTAAAATTTAATCGGATATGGATTCGGATACAGCATATCCGCTCCGTTTAATATCCGTTTACAGCCCTAATACCAGATGAGCTATCCAAATGATTTACGTGCAGGATAGACATTTGCTTGCTCACCATAGGCAATCAAATATACTATGTGCCTTACTTTTTGTTTTGAATGTTATTAATATATAAATATATAGTAAGTTAATTGATTCGGAATTTTTGTTACAACTAACTCGATGAAGTCTTGTGATTCCTTTAGATTTAGCACTAGCAATCTGATAAATAAAAGCTCATCAAAAAATAAAACAATAGAATTAAATTCATCAAAATAAGGATTTCATAACTGCAGGTCCCTTTAACTTTTGATTGTTCTTCCATATTTCTATTTTTATTTTCCACATTCATTTTAATTTAGTAACATTCACCTTCACAATGCGTTTGTTTGAACAAATCAAGTCAGAATTGTTGGAAAACTTAATTTATGAATAAAAAAATTATTTTAAATTATTGGTTAAATTAGTGCAACTCTGCAAATAGTCATGCCTTTTAGTAGAAGCAATGTGACTTTTCATGATCAACGATTATGTCTTTTCATTTAAAAATACTTTTGTATAGAGTTGCAACCCTTTAAAAGACTTTTCGTTTTCTATAAATAAGAGTGCATGCAACCAAAATTCATTTATTAGTTTTTTAGCTTGTACACTAACAAATACAACGAGAAATATAATTTCTCTCATTTCATATAGTTTTGAGAGTTCTAAATACTTAAGTTCAATAGTTTTTGAGATTTGTTGTGTTGTTATCTCAAGAAAGTCGGTTGTTGTATCTTGGAGATGATTGTCATTTAACCATAACCACTAGGGCGGTTGATGTCCAACATAAGCTCTAAAAATAGCTTTATTTCACTTTCCAGAACAATTTAGGATGGTAATGTTTTACCTTTCTGCGTTCTTTCAAACTTAAACCATTACCACACTTTCAAGTGGTTTACTTTTGGCCTCAATTTAATTTTTTCATGTTTAAGTACTTCTACTATAGCCAAACACCCCCACACTTCAAACTTTCCATTGATCAATGCCATTCTTGAATACAATAAAACCATACTAGTTTCATAGGTTCAATGTGACAAAATATAACAACATTTTATGTTTCCATCATCTCAAATCAATGTCGAAGAAATTTTCAGTTTCTCTCTTTTAGTATTGATAATCAACATCACCTTTGAAATCACACAAACAAATTTGTCTTAAATTGTTGGAAATAGTGAAAGATGTGGTTTCAAAATAGTAGTAGATAGGTCAAGCTAAGAGATTGCCCAGTCCTGGTGCTTACGGTTAAATGACAATCATCTCCCAAGATACAATGACCGACTTTTTTGAGATAACAACATTACAAATGTCAAGAACTATCGAACTTAAAGTATTTAGAATTCTCGAGACTAGATGAGATAAGAGAAATCATAAAATATTTTCATTATATTTTGGGTAAATAGCGTTTTGCACCCTAACGTTTGGGGCGTTTTGCACTTCAGTGCCCAACCGTTGCGAAGGTGCACTAACAGTACCCGAACTACTTAAAATGTGCTCAGCTGATGTTTTTCGTCAAAAATATTGAATTAATTGCATTTGACCCCACCTAAATTCAAAAATATGCAAATCAACTCCATATAAGCTTCTAAAAAATCAAATTCATCCGAACACACCTTTTTTTTTTCTCCCCATTTTTTATTTTTATTTCTTTTCCCTTTTCATTTTTCATTTTTCTTTTTTTTCCCCCCCTCCCCATCATCTTCTTCACCAAACCCCATCCCCCCCCCCCCCCCCCCCCCCCCACCACCACCACCACCACCACCCCTGCCGCCACCACAAGCCGCCGCCAACCCCACCCCACCTGCAACCAAACCCTACCCCCAACCCCACCCTTTTCTCTTTCTCTCACTCTCTCTCCCCGCCTCCCCTCTTCCCCTCCCCCCCGCTTGTCCCCCCAACACCACCACGTTGCCGCTGTCGCGACCACCACCAGCCGCTGCTCTCTCTCTCTCTCTCTCTCTCTAATTTGGATCTAATTTGGGATGGGGAGTAGAGAGAGAGAGAAAGAGAAAGAGAGTGGTGGTGTTCTCGGCGGCGGCAACGGGGGTGGCGGCGATTGGTGGTGGAGGTGGCGGTAGGTGGAGGGGAGGGGGCGAGGTGGTGGCTGGGGGGAGGGGAGGCGGGGAGAGAGAGTGAGAGAAAGAGAAAAGGGTGGGGTTGGGGGTAGGGTTTGGTTGCAGGTGGGGATGGGGTTGGCGGCAGGGGTGGTGGTGGCGGGACCAGGGTGGGCGAGCAGTGGTGGTGGGGGAGCAGTGGTGGTGGGGGGGGGGGGGGTGGGGGTGAAGAAGATGATGGGGAGGGGGGGAAAAAGGAAAAAGAAAATGAAAAAAGAAAAAAAAAAGAAATGACCAAAGCATCCTTAGTCACACCATGTAAATACTATTAAGCAAGGGTATTTTAGTATTTTAAATATATAAAGGGGTGTATTGACCTTTTATATTATTTTTTGGGGTTTTATGTCAATCTCCAATTCTAAAGGGTGTCAAATGCAATTAATCCAACATTGTCAACGGAATATTCTTGGAATATTCCGCCGGAATTCGAAAAATACATCACCTGAGCACATTTTAAGTAGTTCGGGTACCGTTAGTGCACCTTCGCAACGGTTGGGCACTGAAGTGCAAAAGGCCCCAAACGTTGGGGTGCAAAACGCTATTTACCCTTATATTTTTTAGTGTACAAACTGAAAAACAAATGAATGAGTTTTGGTTTTATGCATTCTTATTTATAGAAATGAAAAGCCTTTTTAAAGGGTTGCAACTCTTTACAAAATCGCTTTTAAACAAAATGACAAAACCATTGATCATGAAGAGTCGCATTGATTTGCTAAAAGACACGACTATTTGGAAAGTCGCACCAATTCAACCATTAATTCAAAAATTAATTTCATTCATAAATTAAATTTTCCAGCAATAATAATATAATAATTAGTTATCAATTAATGTTGTTCCTTGTAGAGTTGACACTCTTATTCATTTTAGCAATATGTGCACGTACGTGTAGCTATTTTATCTAACACCAATTTATAGTTTGAAAAAATTAAGTTGATTTGGATTGAATTTTGGGTCAACCTAAATAACCCTTTTTTTCAGTCATATTTCAACCCAAACCAACAAAAAAAAAACCATCCAACCCCACTTGAAAAATAATACATAAAAATGGAGTCATCTACGTATTTTATATGTTAAACAAACTAATATAACCAAACTCAGTCATTTGGAGCCATAATTGCATCATGAAAATTGAGAAATTAAAATTGCCAAACTAAGTTGTATCCTTGAACTCTTATTGCTAGTCCACTACCTCCTCAAACTTAGTTCTTGCCTATTCATTGCTACCTCAACCACTATTAAATAGTATTGTTTTAAAGTATTTTGAAATTTTTATATTATTCATATTTTAATTTAAGGCATTTCCAAAAAAATAATATATTTTAATATAAGTCAATTTGAGTTTGGAGTGATTTCTTTTAATGTTTTCGAGTCTTTCAAAATTTGGAGTTTGGATGCTCTTTCCTTTTTTATGTTTTTAAGGGTTAAAATTACTTCCACTCCTCTTGAACTATGGATAATTAATTTTCTACCTCCTATGATGATTGGTCTTTTTGCATTGATTTCCCCTTGTAGAACTATTAGAGGTTTGGGTCTAATACAATCCCAAAAGTTAGTTAATAAGGTGAGGGCAGTCCAAGCCATCATTAATCAAACCACATATTGATCTTTAGTTGACGTGGGGATAGTTAACATGCCACCCCACACCCAGGCCTGATTATAACAAAAAACAATCTGCAGTGTAAAAATAGTCTAGTGGGAGACCAAGTAATAAGGCAAGATCTTGTCTGCTTTAATACCATGTAAAAATATTAGGGGTTTAAGCCTAATTCAATCCCAAAAGTTAGCTTATGAGATGAGAATTACCTAATTCATTACTAATCAAATCACATCTTGATATTTAGTTAATGTGAGGTAGTTAACACTCTTCCATCAATTTCTTCATTATTTTTCTTACTTAAAGACTAAAATGATTTTTACCTTAATGCTCAGTAGATTACATATTTTTCCATTGCACATGCATCCCGTCAATATATTGGCAATCTTGTAATGAAAATTGGAAATAAGATTACATATTTATATCAATAGATAAGATAGTTAAATGGGCTTACTAGCAAGATTTAATAAGATTTTGTTAACATATCATATTTTTCAAATTGGTTAGTTTAAATCAATAAGGACAAGTGATATCATAAAATATATGGTAGGTGTTTGAAAAATTAATGAGGTCACATTTATTGTCCTTTCTTTTTTGGTATGCATTTCAACTGGAGTAGCAATGTGATTTAAAGTTGAATAATCTATTTGAGCTTTTATAAGATTGAGACAATTCAAGGACCTTTGTTGCTTTTTCCTTTTTCTTTTTTAATGGTTAAAAGGTGCTTTATTGTTTAATGATTGTTGATACATGGTAAGCATATGTATTATAATTTACTTAAGAATGCATATTTTTTACGTGGAAAAGATTATAATTTATTGTTACATTATGAATTTATATTCGATGATGTACAAAATAAGCTATAAATAAAGATGTCCGTATTTCTGCAGGTACACAGAATTTGAATCGCACATTTCATAAGTTTAATTTTTTTTTTCATCGCTTTTGTTGATCGTTAAATGTTAATCACTCAAGTGAAAGTGTTTAAATTGATTTGTAAATTTTTTTCGACCAACTAAGCTATGCTTTTGCAAAATAGTAAGACAAACGGTTGAAGTTCCACTCATGGTTGTGAATATTTTTATGTAATAATTTTTATGATAATTAATAATTTGATAATTGATTATGTAATTACTTCTACTTTATTTATTTATTTGGTTAGTGGAATCTGACTTACAAACTTAGGCCAGTTCCTCAAAAGCTAGCAAATGCAACGCCTCACAAGGAGGTGAGTTCCAAATAGCAAGTCTATCAACTATCTCATGACCTAGCTTGGCCAACTCATCCGCACATGAGTTTCCCGCCCTAGGGGTATAGATCATTTTGATGGACCAAGGTTTCCGTAAAAAGTATTGACAGTCCAAAATGATGTTTTGAAGAGGAAGCTAGTCGGTGGAAGCATGTAAAACCAATTTGATTACCACTGCAGAATCAAGTTCGACATACAAATTTTCCACCCATCTCTCCCAGGCTAATAGGAGCCATTCTCAAAGTCCCAATAGCTTTGCCATAATGATAGCCATGTATCCCATGTTCATGGAGAAACCAAATATTCATGTACTGTAATGATCTCTCAACAAACCCCCAGTTGCTGTTGATATCTTACTCAAGAAAATACTATTGTCCATGTTTAATTTCATCCACTCCATTTCTAGTTTCCTCCATTTTACATTCCCTAGATCACGATATGCAGCTCTATCTTTCTCCAAAAAAGCTGATTCCATGTCAATACAAAGCCCCATAACAGTGTTGACTATGACCTTCCAATGATCCCATACCCTATCGAACACACCTCTATTTTGGGCTAACCACGGCGGCCAAACTGTACTAAAAAATATAATATCCTATCTGCATGTAGGTATAATGATGTTTCGAAAAAAACACTTGATATTTCTTGCGAACCATGTTTGATACAACACTGCTCTAAATTCAACCCATTATGTCGGCTCAATAATATGCTCCTACACTTGTTTCAATCTTGGGTACTCCATAAAAATATGCATCATGTCCTCTTGTGCCGCTAAACATTCCATGCAAACATCTGAATCCATTAAACCCCTATCATATTTTAGAGCATTACACAACAAGAAATTATGTCCACAGAACTAGAAAAGTGTTTTGATTTTCTCGGGGCACTTTAAATTCCATATCCAACTCAACTCCATAGTATTATGAGAAGAATTCAAAGTCCTAGAAGAAATCCATTTGTATACTGACTTGCAAGTTAGGATTCCATTTGCCTCTCCCAATCGGATTCTAATATCATCAGAGAGACTATTTAGGGGAATGTGTACACTTAAAATGTCTTGCTCGACTCCAGTAGGATCCATGTCTTGAGTCCTGTAAGGTTCCAAGCTGCGCCTAATGAAATGATATCCAATACCATTAATAAAGCATCATTCTCGTGGAATAGACCACCAATTTGGTCCTTCAGTATCGTACTACCCAACCATTTGTCAGGCTAGAGTGAAACATTATTGCCACTACAAATTTTCGATCCTATGCCATCCTCAGTAAACCTCAAGCTTTTCATCATAGTCTTTCATCCCCAAAAGACTTGTTGAAGAGTTGTATGAGCTAAAATGTCTCCCCTTTCCAGATATTTATATTCAAACATGCTTGACCAGAGACAAGACTCTGATTCTCACTAACTGCATTTGTACTTCATGAGTCTATGAAAAAACTGTAATAATATGTATGATTTAACTAATATAATATATATATATATATATATTATTTTTGTTGGATGAAAAAATTAAACATTCTCATGTTGGTTTGTTGGGTTAGAAGATAAGGGAAATGGAATTCACCCAATAATTTATTGTGGATTTTTGTCCCTTGTGTTAAGTCTAATTTAATCGAAAAGCCCTATGAAATAAAAATAAGTACAAAACACTATAAGAAATGTGAAATCCACCAGAGAAAACCTACGACCGATAGTGTACTTTAGACGCGCCATTTCTACATGTATGATAGTGTTTTAAGCTTACAAATTTACCCTTTTGACCTTGAGTTGAATTTAGAAAACCCCATGTGTTAATTCTAATTAGCACAAAAAATCCTATGTTAAAAAATTACTCATACTTTTAAAAACTAGCACACAGTCTTTGATGTACCACAACTCCCGTGTCTTGCAAATCAGTTGTAAAATGCGTGAGAAATTTTGAAGGTCTTATAGGGTTTTTCTTTTCCTGTTTTATTTTTTGGATCACGCTTTTCCCTCTTCTAAAGAGACAACACGATTACTATTCTCCAATTTTTTAAAAAGGGGTAAAATTAAAAATTCGTACTCAAATTTTCAAAAATGGAACCCAAAGGGCACTGTGTTAGTTTTTAAAATATAAGGGGTTTTAGACTAATTTTTTTCACACAGAATTTTTTGTATTAATTAGAATTAACATATGGGGTTTTATAAATTTAACTCAATTTACTTCTTTACCTTGTTTAGTCATTTACTTTATATATATATATATATATATATATATATACAATTAACTCGGGACATTCAAAAGATGCCAACTGGAACGCCACACATGCGCACACACATACTCACCCAAAGAAAAATGAGAGAAGACAAAAGGTTCAAACTTAGGATCTCAATAGTGCTGGTTCGAACCCTCACTACTAGACTACATCTAGCATTTGGTCATTTTACTTAAAAGCTCGAGAGAACAAAGCATTTAAGGCCCACGGTTCAAGCTTTTGCTAAAAAAATACCCTCATGTTTGTATTAAGATAAATTTACATATAAAAACCTTGAAATTAATTATTAAGATCCAACTTGAGATATTAAAATTAAACAATACGTTATATCTTTTGAAATTATGACTGGCATATTTGTCATATGACTTTCATTGTCAAAGGCCTCTTCCCACGTGTTGTCTCGACTATTGGTTGGTATTCAACTCATGATAAAGTGATACCTTCTCTCTTAAAATAATCTTGATATACTTCATTAAATCGTCTTTTGTAACGAATCCCTTATGCTTGTAACTCTTGGAACTTAAATTTTTGAATAATAAAGAGGAAAAAAATCTACTGAAACAGTGTTAATAACGTCAAGTGAGAGCGAATTGGAAACTATCGGCATTGTAGAAAGGATAGAGTACTATAATCCCAATCAATCTTATCAAATCACTCTAGTATAATAACGAAGCCCGCGGGATTACACATGGTTGTATTGGTTAGCTTTGTGCTGGAGATTGACGATTGATTGAGCATGGAAAGTGAGGCCTACTGTAGAAAATACAATATGATATAAGAGTTCGCTCAGTCAAGAAAAAAGAAAAAAAACAAAATAGGACAAAGCACCTATCACAAGAGTGAAATCTACTACGATGGGCCATTCTTGGTCTATATGGGTTGTTGCACCACCTATAATAGGACAAAGCACATATTACAACATCAATGACCAACTTCCAATATCTTGATTGCTAACTTTCGTCAAGCAAGTCATGTAGATTGTTGAAGGTCTCTTTAAACTAATACAAATACTACTTTAAAAGATCAAAACTTGAAATTCTTTCATTTTCCAATCTTAGGAATAATGGTCAATATTTTAACGTGATTCCTTCAACAATTTGTGGTAAAGGATTTACTGCGATGCTAACAAATAATTTACAATATCTTCATCGTTGACTTTCATCGAGGAGGCCAATTGCATCGTTCAAGTCAAAATAACTTTCCTTGGTTCTAGTTTAAAAATATTGGGTTGATTTAGGCCAAATTTAGGTTCAACATAAATAATTCAAGAAAAAAATGGTTAATATTTCAACCTAACCCAATCCACATCAAAAAAACCCAACGCACTTGATAAAAGAAAAAAAAATGAAGGGTTAATTACATCTACACCCCCCACGAGTTTACAAAATTCCCACCAGTAGCCCTCTTAGATGAAAAATTACACTTACACCCCCTTTAAAATATTAAAATTACAGATGCACCCCTTTTCGGTAGGGTTCCAGCAAAAAAGTGATGAATTCAACCAAAAATTTATGTGATCTGACTATTTTACCCTTGGTAATTTTGCAAACTTAGAAGGAGGTTGTATGTAGTTTTTAAAGTAGAGAGGGGTGTATGTGTAATTTTTTATGAAAGTAATTAATCATTACAGTTTCAAATTTTGACTGTTGAAAATTTAAAAATAAACGTTTATGACTGTTTTTTGGCTATTAAAGTTCCTCCTCTCTCTATCTCCGTCTTTCCCCCCCTCCCCCCTCTACATATATATATGCACCATTACAACTTTATTTGACATGTATTTAGTTTAGATTACACACACGTGACTTATTCTAGTCATTTTTCTAATGTATAGGTTGAAATACAAGAGCCAAAAAAAAAAATCAATTTGGCTTGCAACGGAGTATTATGATAGCTAATATGAACGACAATTGTGGTAAATATGGTATTATTATTACTCAACTCATGATATCATCATTGGTGTCTACCCTACTTGAATGGAAAAAAGAAGAGCCTTCACATTGTGCCACGCGAATGATAAGGTCGTAACATATACTTGTTGGGAAACTCCAGCTAAATATGTTTATGGGGGCAAAATTGTGCCAAAGCATGTGGCACTTAACATCATATTATTTGCTATTTATCTAATTTGTCGTATTGTTAAGTTTAATGCTAACTAATTAGTATTATTATTATACGCTTTAATTTGTTGAAAAATATTGTATCCTTCCTATTTTCATATGTTGTCAATGATATTTTATTTTTCTTATTTCCATATAGCTCTTGTAACTTGAAATATATTTTGTATGTATTATGTAATAGAGTTTTGCCAAAAGATGTGTGTAAAAAATCAAGCATTTTTTTAATATCCAAGTCTAACTATACATTCACAATTGAAAACAATACATATAAAATAATTTACCAAAGCTATATGGAAATATGAAAGACACTATATTATTGACAAAAAAGGGTACAATAATAATACTAATTAGTTAGTGATAGACTCAACAATTTGAAAAAACAAATAAATAACAAGCAATATGAGGTTAAACGGCATAAGCTTTGGCACAATGTTGCCCCCATAAGTATGTTTGGATAGAGCTTCTTAACAAGCATATGTTACGGCCTCATTCATTCATGTGGCACCAGTGGCGAATCTTGATTAAAATTATTGAGGGGGCCAAATTAATTAGAATGTATTCAAAAAGCTTTATATTAAATGAGTGCGTGAGATAGTCACAAAGAATTTAAAATATTCGATGATACTTTTTTTCAATTTATTTTCATTAGAATGGTTGATCAATGTTTGTTTTAGAGATTCTCTTTTGTTATCTTAATCATCTACCAAAACATATGGCGTGTATTAATAGGTAGAGGAGAAAATATAGAACAATTATATATCAGAAGATATGAACTATTGTAGTTTATGAGTAGTTGACAATTAGATTTTAAAATTGTGAATGGATTCTTAATTGTAATGGACAAAATAGATCAAAATTTTATTCTTTTTTTATATATGTTGGGTTATGAATAATGGATCAATGGATATCAAATTGTGATGGTTTTCTTTTCTAATCATAATTGGTCTTTAATGATACATATACGATAATACATATATAACAATTAATATAGTAATTATGTAATTTTTCAACCTTGGGGGGCCATGGCTCCCCCTTGTCACCATTAAGATCCGCCAGTGTGTGGCACTATTTGAAGCCTCTTAGTCTTCATACAAGTAGGGAAGACACCAATGGAAGTACCTATAAGTTGGACAATAATACTAAAATCGCCACGATTTTCATTCGTATCCGTTATCACAATACTTGTTTTCAAGTCGAATTGATTTTTTTTTTTTTTTGGCATCTATCCTTCTTGTATTTCAACATAAGACACTAAGGTTGCATTTGGTAGTAGTATAGGATTGTGTGTGATAGTAAAATCATTAGATAAATATGCTATAAATTTGATATCAATCCAATGTATTAATATATTTGGTTGTAAGTATTATTTCATGATATATCATTCAAATTATGTTTGGTAGTATTCTTTTTTCCATATAGATTGGAAGCAAATCATAGAAAACCTTTTAATTTAAGCCACATTATATATATATATATATATATATATATATATTTAAGTGTAATACAGTAAATTACAGCTTTTATCAACCCAATCCAAATTAAGTGGATTACACATTCCATCCCCATAGTGGGATGGGCTATCCCATAAATGGATGAATAAGAAACTGGACCTATGCTTTATAAAGGGCTAAAAAAAAATCTACCAAATATAATTATAGGTGGGATACACATATAATCCCGTACATAAACCCATACCAAACGCAACCTATAAGAATAGCTAGGAAAAAGAAAAAAGACGTATATATATTTTAAATTAAATTTATGTCAAATGAAGTTGCAACAGTGAGATATATATATATATATATATATAGAGAGAGAGAGAGAAGCAACTTTAGTAGTCAAAAAATAATCATAAAGGTTTATTTTTAAATTTTCAACAGTGAAATTTTGAAAATGTAGTGGTTAATTACTTTCATAAAAAATTACACATACACCCCTTCTCTACTTTAAAAATTACATACAACCCCCTTTTAAGTTTTCAAAATTACCAAGGGTAAAATAGTTAGATCACATAAATTTTTGGCTGACGTCATCACTTATCGTCGGAACCCTACCGGAAGGGGGTGCATCTGTAATTTTAATATTTTAAAGGGGGTGTAAGTGTAATTTTTCATCTAAGAAGACTACTGGTAGGAATTTCGTAAATTCATAGGGGGTGTAGATGTACTTAATCCAAAAATGAAATTTCTACATATTTTGTATTTTTAAATGGGGATAAACATTTTTTACCATCCAAACTTTTCGTGTTTTTGGACTTTACCATATGAACTTTTTTTTTTGACCGTTTGCCATCTAAACTTTTCGTTTTTTTATATATTACCATCTAAGGGCATTTTCCAGTGGAATAATCCACTGGAATTCCATCACATGCATGTCACGTGACTTTAAGCAAGGGCAAATGCGTCATTTTACATGAGATAAATACTTTTAATTCTCCAAACTTTTCGCATTTTGAGATTTTACCATACAAACTTTTTTGTTTTTGGTCATTTGTTATCTGAACTTTGCGTTTTTTACATATTACCATCTAAGGGCATTCACATGTATGTCATGTGACTTTAACCAGCTGAAATGGCGCATTTGCCCTTAGCTCCACCAAAAAATATAATGTGTAAATAAATGCAAAGTTTAGATGGCAAACGGTAAAAAAAAAGTCCAGATGGTAAAATCCAAAAAAACAAAAAGTTTGGACGGAAAAAAATATTTATCCCTTTTAAATGAATTAATATAACCATAGTACATGTAATTTATGGAAATATAACTTTATGTTCTTTGATTTTCTTTTTTTAATTTACAATGACTATACAACGATATTTTTATTACTGCTCAGTGGTCAATACATTAGTTATAAGAAATTTGATCTTTAAATGAAGTGGCAAATTGGTGGGTTGGATTGGTTTTAGTGTTGGGCACATAATGGATCCAAATATATGTTGGGTTGGATCCAGGTAGATCCAAAGCAACAAAAAACAAATCTATGGTCGCTTGGGATTGAGGCAAATATTAAAGTAGCTGACTTCACAGACCCAGTGTCGGGGGGCGCGGATGGAGGAAAAATATTGTCATGTTAGCGGGCACTGAAGGATGGCGAGTATTTAATAGAGTGCAATTAGATCTTAATCTTGAGGACCGACCCTTTTGGGCAAAGAAAAGCTCGGGGCAATTTACGGTAAAATCGGCCTACCATTTTTTCCACCAAGCAAGGATAAAAGCTAATAGAGAAGGAGTTGGGGAGGATAACCATTACAAACTAGTGTTTAAAGCTCTCTGGAATATGAGAATTCCAACGAAGTTTAAAATCCAAGCATGGTGCATTATTCGGAATAGAATTCCAACAAGGGTGAACCTTCATGGAAGAGAAGTGATACAACTAGACCTGTATGACCTCTGTGGCCGAGATCGAGAGTTGATAGACCATCTATTTTGTGAGTGCCACGCTACTATAGCTGCATTTCCATGAAATGGATTGTCTTTTTATCCCGAGTCTCAACCCAACACAGTGTTATCCATGATGTTGCTAACAAAAAAGATTAACAAGCAAAAGTTATGTCGGTTGGTTCTTACTTTGTGAAAAATTTGGGTTGAGCGGAATAAATTCTACATGGAAAACAAATTGCCATACTTTGCCCACATTCAAGTTTGGGTCCTATAGTACTTGCATAAGATAAACAAGTCATGTGCCGAGGAGCTCCTACGCTTTGTAACAAGCCCGCCGATTGAGAGATGGTGCTTGCTGCAACCGGGGATGATTAAGTCGAACGTGGATACGGGCTGTGTCAGGATTGGTTTAGTGGCCTGAGACGAGAGGGGTTGTTTTGGGGGTGTTAGTAATGTGACTGAATTTGGCATGTTCGAACCAATTCAGACGGAACTTTGGTCAATATAGAGAGGACTAAGATGGCTAAAGCGTAAGGGGATGAAATGAGCAATCGTAGAGAGCGACTGCTTGCTGGCCATTAAGTTCATCCATAGCCTAGGGTTGTGCATATCCACCCTTACATGCACGCTAGATGAAATCCACAAGATGACATCCTACTTTGACCACATCGAGTTCTCACATGCGTGACTGACCGCCAACCAAGCGGCACATGTCCTAGCTAAGTTTACCTCTTATAACGTAGTTGTAATTGATATTTGGCAAGGAGAATCCCCTAAATGTATTCGCGATATTTTGTACAATGAACAATTACAGTTAGAGTTATAAATTGCAAGAGCGTGTCTCCTATAATTTTTTATACTTTGTCTTTTTTATTTTATAGATCTTTAATTGAGTAGGGATATTTTGATATTTTTAAGATAAAAGAATTTATTAACCTTTTATTTTGTTTATGGGTGTTTTACATCAATTTTCAATTCTATAGGAGGGTCAAAGTAATTAGCTCAATATTTTTAATAGAATATTTCCAAGATTCCATCAAAAATATCATCAGAGCACAATTTATGGACTTTGGGTACTAAGGTCATATATTTGCAAAAGTCGAGTACCAAAATACAATACACCCCAAAGGTTGAGGTGCTTAATGTATTTTACCCAATAATGCATAGCAAAAATTGGTAATTTCTTTTTTGGGCAACCTACCTCAAACCCAAACTAAATACACGTTAGATCTAATGTGAACATAAACTCAATTGAACCTAATATCAACTCAAAATCACATCATCCCAAATGGACTCAAACCCAAACCAACCCGCTAAAAAATTTCAAACCCAATTTTGGGTTGGATTGAACCCATAAGTCTCAGCCTAAATTGACACCCCAACTGATTCTTAGTGCTCAAAAGTAAAGCAGAATTTAGGTTTTAAATAAATATATTGGTGAAATTTTTGGGGTTAATTGTGGCAAACCCCCCAACATTTGGGGGTACTTTCAATTTACCCTCCTAATCGTTGCTCTTGCGCTCTACCACCACCCATTCTTTTAAAAATTATCTTGTTACCACATTTTTTGAATTCCGATGGAATATTCCGTCCTCAACACAAACACGGGAGAGAGGCATGCATTTAGTGAGGGTAATATCGTCTTTTCAAATTTTCAATATGTTTTTTCACAATTCTCCAATTTTTTTCCACTTTCTTGGCAAGTTTTTGACTCCACATGATATTCACATATGGGCTTTTGAAATTCTTCTAACTTGGTTTCATTTTCACTCCAAAATCTACCCCCCAATGATCAAGATATGTAATTAAGGAGCAGATCTAGACCTCATCAAAGTTAAAGCATTTTATTTTTTGGGAAAAGAAAAAGAAGAACAAGAATCATCAAGTAAATCTCTTCTAAAAGCCCCATTTTATATTGATGAAATTTTTACTCAGAACAAATGTTTCTTGACCAATCACCCATAGGGAAGCCATCAACATATACAGTCAACCCTTCTATCTTGATTTGCATCGCAAACTTTCAAAAGATCCTTGGCAAACTTGTAATCTACCTAGTTTTGCATTGCCGACTCCCCTTCTCGATTTAGATGTAGTCCAAGTATCAGAACAAACCTCAAATTTTTGAGTCTTGTTTCTCTCTCGTCTCTCTCAGGGCGATAAATGATGAAGAATAATAATTTGGTAGAAAAAATCTTGGATTTTAACTTCAAGGTGTGGTGAAATATTAGTACAATTTTTTGAGTTTTCTACATTTGTAGAGAGAGCTTTTGGGATTGATGGAGAACAAAGGTTAATGGATAAGGACAGAGAATATAATTAAAAATGAGAAAGGGTATTCCTAGTATGAAGAGACAAGAATGACCTCCACTTTGTGCAGGCTGAGATATCTTGGGTGTTTGGGAATGGAATATTCCTAATTATTCTACCGGAATTTATTTAATGTGGTATAGAAGCACATTTAAAAAGGTTAGGCACTTAGTTCGAGCACGGGCAAAGTTAGGGTGTAAAGTGCCGAACACTCCAAACGTTGGGGGGTTTGCGCAATTAACCTAAAATTTTGTTGGGAGGAAGGTTTATGTAAAAACATCAAATATGCGGGGACGTAGATGTCAATTATTTATAGGGAAAATTACCATTACACTCTATGAACTAATGTCTAACTATCGATTTCCCCCTCTTATTTCGATAATTATCATTGCACCCTATCAACTATGTTTCCGTTAACAATAATACTCTTCTATTATGAGTCGTTAGGGTTTTCTAGGGTACTGCCATTAAACTTTGATGCAAACTCCCAAAATTACCCTTCAACATGCGGGAAATTGGTTGGGGCATTTTTTGATGTTTTTGATTGACCAAAGTACCCCTTTAGGGACTTAAATGTAAGATATTTTAATATTAGAAGGGTTAAGTGTAATATATCTTTCTTTATTTAATAAATAATTAAAAAAGATAGAGAATAGTTTTCAAATTCATTTAATTTATTTGAATTATTTTTTTGGTGATGAATTAACTAACTGATGAATAAAACTAATATAGATAATAGTAAAAAAAAGAATTTTATATTATAAAATTTATACAAAAAATAATTTTAATAAGAAATTAATATGTATAAATTACACATTAATAAATATAATAAGCATATTATATATATATATATATATATGTGTGTGTGTATGTGTGTGTGTGTGTGCATATTTAAAAAATATAAATAAAATACCACCTCGACCTTAGCTCCCTTCCTTGCACTCCCGACCCTCGTCCTTTCATGTTCAACAAGTGGGGGAGCATAGCACCTCCCCCCCCCCCCCCACCCCTGTCTGCTTCTTTTCATTCTCCTTCAACAGTTGAGGAAACGAACAAAACCCCTCTTTTTTATTTTAAAAAATGAAAATGAAAAAAAAAAAACCCCCCACTCTTCCCCTCCCCCCCCCCCCCCCCCCAATTGTACCCTGCTCTTTTTTCTTAGTCAAATCCCCTAATAGCAGGTAAGTCTCAAGTCTCTCTCTCTCTATTATGTATGTATAAGCATGTGTGTGTGTATGTGTGTGTATCTATCTATGTGCGTACTATATATATATATATACGTGTCTACTATATATTTGTGTACGGACATACCATAAAGATTGGTATTTTTGGTATTACATAAAAAACCTGAAATTTGAATTTATACTTTTTTTGCCTGACATTTTATGAGGGGTAGTTTGGTACTTTTACAAAAATCGTTAGGGTTTCATTCGATTTTCAAATTTAAGGGGGTGTAATGGTAATTATCAAAATGAGGGGGGGGGGATTGGTAATTAGACATTAGTTCAAGGGTTGTAATGGTAATTTTCCCTTATTTATAACCTAGGCAAATGGTTCGTTTGGATAGAATTTTGTTTTTTAAGAGAAAAAAATTCTTGTTGAGTCATTTGGTTTATAGTAGAGTTTTTTTTTTTTTTTTTTTGTTAACTAAGTAATTTTGTATTTAGATGCAGACGTATGGCAATATAAAATGCTTTGAAAAGTATTTTTCTTTAGAAGCTAATCTGAATAGTTTCTAAAAAAAAAACCACTTTTGTTTTGCTTTTTCTTTCCGTATGTTTTTCGAAAAATCCTAATCAATACTATTTTTGTATTGAAATGTTTTTTAATCAAAAATTAAATATTCTTTTACAAACCCATCCAAATGAGTTTTAAGTGAATTCAATTTCCCTTTTTAAACTACAAGAGAATATTACTCATGTTTTGCGGTTATGTTTATATTTGAAAACTTACATGTTATTAGCACTTGGAATACCAAGTCCATTATGATGTTTGTGATTACTTGAATTATATGTTTTTGCCTACACTTTATTTGGATTGTAAATTATAGTGTGAAAAACAAAAAATTATGACTATGATAAAGAAAAATAAATAATATCTAATGTGTAACACATCCAAAACATATAAATAATAAGAATTGGTTGGATTCCCATAACAGAAATTACAAAAATAACCAAAAAAAGTAAAATTACAATCAATCAATAAAATATGTAACATAAATACAATTCATTCAAAAAAAAAAAAAAGGTAGCATAAATACAATCACACTCGTAAGGGATAAACTGAAAAACATATCAAGAAACCCACACCGATTATTTCTCGATCAAATCATACACAGGATAAGAATTTGGACTCAAATCCCTTGCTAGTTCCCCAATTCCTCTTCCTCATACTCCTCTTCTCCCTCATTATCAGCATTAGCATCTTGATACTGCTGATACTCTGAAACCAAATCATTCATATTGCTCTCCGCCTCCGTAAACTCCATTTCATCCATGCCCTCGCCGGTGTACCAGTGCAAGAATGCCTTGCGGCGGAACATGACGGTGAACTGCTCCGACACGCGCCGGAACATCTCCTGTATAGACGTCGAGTTCCCGACGAAGGTTGACGACATGGGCAGCCCCGTCGGGGGAATGTCGCAAACGCTTGACTTCACGTTGTTGGGGATCCACTCCACGAAGTAGGACGAGTTCTTGTTTTGCACGTTGATCATCTGCTCGTCGACTTCTTTAGTGCTCATCTTGCCCCGGAACATGGCGGAGGCCGTCAGGTAGCGCCCGTGGCGGGGGTCGGCGGCGCACATCATGTTCTTGGCGTCCCACATTTGCTGGGTCAGCTCGGGGATTGTGAGCGCCCGGTATTGCTGGGAGCCCCTTGAGGTCAGCGGGGCGAAACCCACCATGAAGAAGTGGAGGCGGGGGAATGGGATGAGGTTCACGGCGAGTTTTCTCAGGTCGGAGTTGAGTTGACCGGGGAAACGGAGGCAGCACGTGACTCCGCTCATTGTTGTCGATATCAGATGGTTCAGATCACCAACTGCAACAGCAAATCACAAAAGCCCATTTTAGTATTAGTTGGTTTCTTGAATTAAGGTGAGCAGATATATTGAAAGGTTTAATCTGGTCGTCTCTGTAGAAAGTGAATCGGAAATGCTTGCCAAGTGTTTGTTCAAATGCATCAAAGAAACTAAAAAGAGCAAATGGGTATACATTAGCATTGAGTTCTTTTGACTTACAGCTTGGATTGGTGAGCTTGAGTGTGCGGAAGCAAATATCATAGAGGGCCTCATTGTCAAGAACCATACATTCATCTGCATTTTCCACCAGTTGGTGGACTGAGAGAGTGGCGTTGTAAGGCTCAACAACAGTGTCAGAGACCTTCGGTGAGGGGAAAACAGAGAATGTCAGCATCATCCTGTCAGGGTACTCTTCTCTAATCTTGGAAATCAGCAGAGTTCCCATTCCCGATCCCGTGCCCCCTCCAAGTGAGTGGCATATCTGAAATCCTATTATCACAAAACAACACCATTATCAAAATGATTTCTTTTGATTCTTGAGTGAAAAAGATTAATGAATGAAGTCTCTTTGATTTAAATTCTGAACCATTGAGTACACATACCTTGCAGGCAATCACAGTTCTCAGCTTCTTTGCGGACAACATCCAGCACGGAGTCTATCAGTTCAGCTCCCTCAGTGTAGTGCCCCTTGGCCCAGTTGTTTCCAGCACCATTCTGCCCGAAAACAAAGTTATCGGGCCGAAAAATCTTGCCATATGGTCCGGTCCTCAGGCTGTCCATTGTCCCAGGCTCAAGATCCATCAACACGGCTCTAGGTACATATCTCCCGCCACTGGCCTCATTATAGTACACATTGACCCTCTCGAGCTGAACCCTCGAGCTGCCAACGTAGCTCCCCATGGTATCGATGCCATGTTCGTTGCAAACCACCTCCCAAAACTTGCCACCAATTTGGTTACCGCATTGCCCGGCTTGAATATGAAGGATTTCTCTCATTTTTCCTTCCTTTTTATTTGGTTTTCTTGACTGACCAAAGCTTTTGTTGAGTGAAATGAAATTGGTTTGTAGAGAGATATGGAGATGGAGCAAAGAGTGGATGAGCTAAAATCAGGCTTTATAGTCAAGATAGGGTGGCAATATTAGTATTACCAAGTGATTGTGACTTTGATACTAATATTCCTGCATTATTGATATTACCAACTACCAAGTGATATTGCCACTGGGCGACAAATTTGTCTTCATTAAGTCTTAGGTTCAAATTTTCTTTCCTTTTTTTTTTGTTCTTGGTAAATGTATGGCATTTCAATTGACATTTATTAAGTGTTTCGAATGAATTGTATTAAAAAAAATTCCAATTGATATTTTCTAGTAATATTGGAAATTTATAGTCCGAAGCAGATCTCGTCTAAGTGACAAATGAATTACACTTAGGTGGGACATTTTAGAAAAAGTGACCATTCCGATGGCAGGTCAATATTACTCGTCATAGCGTAACCTGATATTTCCCGATAATATTAATATTACCAAGTGATTGTGACTTTGATATTTGTCTCTTTTTGTATCTCTTAAGAGATAAGAATAATTGAGAGTTACAATTAATAATTTCATGTGGCCATGTTTTGTGGCCAGTGGCCACCATCTTTAAGTTCAACAGGAGCTCTGAGCTGGATGCAAAAGGAGACAAGACAACCAATTATGTGCTATCTCATGTGAGCTTGCATGAAATTACTAACTCATCCTCAATCTTTTCCAATCTTCCTCTGATCCATCTATTTCTGGTTCATAGCATTATTAAGATACTTTTTTTTTTTTTGATGAGAAGCATTATTAAGATACTTGTTTGATCATGTTAAGCCAAATTTCTTGGTTTGTTTTTAACATATGCTAACTATTTTGCTTTAAGCTAAAATCTTGCATATTGTATTAAGGCCAAATGGAACAAGATTTCGGGTGATTAGTCAAAAAAAAAAACCGGGTTAATTACAAAACTCCTTCTAGTTAGACCCGTTTTCACAAAACTCTATGTGATTAAAGAAAAATTACAAATACCTCTTTAATATTTGATTTTAAGTCATAAATACACCCCTAATGTAACGTGGCATTTTTAATAGGGAACCGAATATTAGGAAGGTATTTGTAATTCCTTATATCATAGGAGATATTGTGAAAACCGATCAAACTTTAAGGGTTTTTTAAAATTAATCCTAAAAGATATGTGTACACAAATTGTAAGTTCACTTTATGTGATTGGTGAAATGTATACATCAAATGTAATGAAATCTTGAGACAATCATTTTTTGGAAGGTGGCTTATGATCGTTATCATCATTTGGTGAGAATGAATGTTTCATAATCATAACAATGAGTTTTAACCGTAGAATTATTAGCAATTAAACTAGGTTTAGGGATTGTGTTAGGTGCTAATTAGCATTTAGCGTAATAAGGGGTGTTTAATTAAAGTGAAGGGTGAGATTCGTAAGAAGCCATAATTATTGAACCCAAGTGTGCGACTGAGTGTCTGTGTGCGTCGGTTGGCGTGTCTTTTTCAATAATTTCCATCTCATTTCCAGCTCTTACAACATTGGTTAGTTAATTATATGACGTGGAATCCTATGTATTTACATGAATAACATGCGATTATTTTAAATAAAAAGAAATTGTTAATTGGATAAACATAATCCCAACCTAATACATAGTGCCTGTTGTGGTTCTTGTGTCTCAAGCCATTGAAATGGAAAAACGTACTCGTATTGTATTTGATTTTATTTTTTGATAATTTTAAATGGAAGTCGAAATTGTGACACCCCTCCCAAATCGGGTTTATAATTTAAAGTGGATGTCCTTATAAGTTTAGGTCAAAGATTTCAAGTGCGACGATTGAATATTTCTTTTGAACAAATTGTTCAAAACTCAATATAAAGTTGCACTCGGTACGAACTACTAGTTGGTCTAGCAGGATGAGGCGCTAGATCCCTTAAGCAACGTCCAGAGTTCGAATTTTAGTGTTGTGAATGGAGCAGTTGGGTTAGGAGGGTCGCCCCCATAATGGGCCTCTGCAGTACCCGATCTGGATTAGTCTGCCAATGAATTGGAACCGGGTGATTAAGACCAAAAAAAAAAAAAAAAAAAAGTTGCACTCGGTTGGTTTAGAGACAATTTTCACGTCCAACTAGTTCCTCGAAATGTTATTACTCAATGTAGCAACTATTTTCTTTCAGATAATATCATGTTTCTAACTTTAATACGGAAATACTATTTCCTTGCAAAAATAAAGCTTGAATATGTTTTGAACATACAAATCAGATTCAATGGAAAATTCTGAATGGATCAATAGTATAGTACTACGTAACTATGCCCACCGATTTTTATTTTTATTTTTATTTTTATTGAATTTAAGTTGGACTTTTCGAAAATGCAAAATATATAATTCACCTTGACATATATCTCTGTGTTAGCGTGGAGGGGTCCACAAATACATTGATTAATTATTTGAATACATAGGTATTAGTATTATACTAAAGTCGTCGGGTGGTGGTTAATATTTCATGGTCTGATTGAATTATATGTGTCAAAGATTAAGATATGATGGATCCGTGTAAAATTCTTATATGGATAGGGTTTAATTGCCATGTATGCATCAAATTGCATCAATATTAATCCACTTTAAGAAAAAAATAAAAATCAATAAATAAAATATAATACAATTTCAATTAATTGATTCATATATGAGATCCAAATACTCGATTTATATAAGAATTTTCGCTATCACAAGGCATTATTATTATTGTTATCAAAAGATGTATGCATTTCAACAGTGGCGAGTGATTGATTGATTGGATTGGGTGCAACGAAACTGACTTGACTTAGATTAATCTGATAGAATGTATCAGGTAACATTACCCTAGTGAAAACGAAATGTGTAGAAATGGCACTCGGAAATAATAATTATCATTATCATTATCATCATCATTACACGCACATCTCTCAATTTTATTTTTCAGAGCCATCAGATTATCCATTCAGGTCAATCAATGGAAAATTTGTCGTGGGTTCGAGGCCCGACAGGCCATCAAAGCCTATTGTTTTTCAATCTCCAACCCATGAAATTGATGCTATGAAATGATTCTCAACCCAATTTTAAGATTTAATGAAGATTTCTAGGACAATTAAATTAATGTATGTGTTTTGTGTGTGTTTTCTCTTAGAAAAAATAAAATTACGAATCGGCCCTCAAAGGGTATTTGTATCGGAGAAAACAAAAATAAATGAAAAAATGAAACCCGCCTAAGCAGGGGTGTTTTCGAATCACGAAAAAATGATATAACGAGACCATAATGGTAGTCCTGATATGTTAGAAGGCGTAAACCTGAACAAGTCTATGGTAATTCAAAAAACAACATAGGAAAATTTGTTCATACGTGATACGTATCAGGAAGTGTCACACAAACACACACACACACACTGATTAATAAGGTTAATAAGATAAACAATGATCAACCAGATAGAAACTAATAGATCTAGTGACCGCAAAACATACTCCATTTATACCATCATATTGGCATTGCTAACAATATTTTCTTTTCACTTTCGCGAAATTTTGACAGCCGGTAAAGGTATTCAACTGACTGCACAAAAGCATGGTGTCGAGTGTCAAGAATGCTTCGTATCAAGCAAACAGACCAGCATTTGGTAAGTCTTGGTACCAGAAAATGATTTTCCAATACCCAAAAGATATGGAACCCCCGGTGTGTAGGGCTTAATATACTGAAAGAAAAAGCTACGCTCACAAGATCCCTAAAAATCAACTCAACGAAGATAAAACAGGTGATTGGCTGGTTGCAAAGAAGCATGCATAACATACCCAATCAGTAGAGTAACTCCTGAAAAACAGGATCTACACTTCCATCCCACTTCTCGTGGTATAATTCGAGGAGCTTTTCGGCTGGTGTTACACCTGCATCCATGAATGTTTACAAGAATAAATCAAACGGAACCGATAACACCGAGGACCAAAATAATGCTGTCAAATTTCGAAAGATCAAAAAACTCATGCCAGATAGGCTAAGAAACTAGGGCCCAATCAGTTGTAGGGAGAAACGAGATGGTTTTTGTTTCGTGCATTGGTTTCCGTGCGGGAATGAGATATGATTGGATGAGTAGCATAGAAATGTCGAAATTGTTAAAATGGAAATAATATGTTTAACATGCTGGTCCCATTTTTACGAGGTCAATTATTTTGAAGTTGCATGATTTCTACTCAGCAAGTATAAAGAGATATAAGTAAGGAGGTTCAATTGAAAAATGAACGTGGAAAATAAAATGGCCTTGGATGCTAGTTACCTGTATTCACTACTTCACTCACTTCATTTAGAAATCCTGTTTCCTTAAATCCCCTTCTTTCCAAGCCATCCTGCAAAAACGGAACAAAGTAGATAGGAACAAGTTACAGAATGCTTTCACAAATTAGGCTGTCGACATCATTATCTACAGTTGGAGTGGCTTAATCTATGTCAACCAAAACGGAAAAACAAATGCAATAACTATATCGTCACCTTTGCCAACTTGACAACTTCTTGGGCAACATGCTTCAGCAGTCCATCGCGAAATGGTGTCTTCAATCCAGTCTTTGGTACCTACCAAACAGTTTTGGATAAAAACAGGATTTCTTTTTACTTTTTTAAAATTTTTCCCAGTCAATTTACATCAACACAAGAAAGGACAACTATACAAAAGAACTCCCATAAACATTAATTAAGAGAAAATTGACTTGGGCGAGTGCAGAGCATGGCTGAAAAGATATTTTCTCAGAGCAACTCCAATAGCCATATCGACACAATATTATCTATCTTGAATATTAATTCCAGAGTTGATTAAAACAAAAGGCCCTGTTTCGAAAACCACCAGTTAATTGATCTCACCTTATTCCTTAGCATTTCTCTTTCTTCTTGAGTCCAATCAGCTGTCAAGTCCAGAACTTTTTGTAGAGAAACCTCGTCATACAAGATGCCCACCTGAAATTTAGCATTAATAGAATTATTGCCCTTACTTCAACCAAATATCATGATAAACAGTAAAACATATAGAATGAATAAGAAGATCATAAATAAATGTATTGTTGCAGGTCCGTTATGGGGTTTCTGCCTTGCCAGACCCCTTGTCAACTGCAACGCTTAGCCCTTGAATTGCTAAGGAGATTAAGAATTGTCACATAACAGGAATATTAACGAAATTCTAAACAAATCTTCTGAATCTCTAGTCAGCCCCAATTGTATTATGTTTGATATTATTATTAATAAGCACGCTAATGCCTGGAGCCAAAACAATTCAAACTTACCCTACTAGTTTTAAAATTACAAAGACCTCCTTTTCACCATATAAATTTTATCAAAAACTGGAAAAAGTTAATAAGAAAGTTGGATAACATCAGTCGTCTATGCAAGAAAAGTTCGAAAAGTTTTACTAATGTGGAATTTTGACATCATCTAAAAATCAAGAGGGATATTCATCTAATTGTATATATATTTATGGGATAGGGCAGTATAATTAAAAGAAAAATAAAAATTACCCAAAATGCAGGCAGCGCACATAGCCGCCTCCAAGGTCCTCCATCAGCACCTCTCATCTCCAAGTATCTTTTAAGCCTTACCTGGAAAAATATATTGCCCGAAATTGTGAATATCCATGAAGAAGACTCGGTATACATTTTCATCCAATTCATCTCAACATATAGAAACCTCTGGAAATATTGTTGTCAAATGATTCTCCCAATCATTGAGATTCGGATATTCACCCGGAAGACAAGGAAGTTTCCCGGCCATGAAATCCTGCGGCAGAGTCAAATATCAACAACTATTGTCGCATAAAGAAGAAAAAATGTAAAATATTAAAAAAAAAAAAAACAAAACAAAGAGAGCGAAGATACATATAGTAAGGAAATTTATTAAGAAAGAATAAAGGACAGTTAAGTACCCGGAAGGACATTCCAGTACAATCAATATAATTTTTCTTCCGATATACAAAGTACATTGGAACATCAAGTGCATAATCTACATACTGTTCAAACCTGTGCCAACAAGAAAAGAATTGTGCTTGAGAATGAAGTAGTCGACGGAGTACGTTAAACTAAATTAAAAAATGCTAAAAGTCCAAGAGTTCTACAAATAACTTAAGAAAATGCACAAATGCTACTTTCATAACATGCAATCAACCTGGGAGGAGAACAGGTGAATTTAAATAAATAAAGAACCAGATATTAAAACTAAGCCAAGATGTTAGCATCTCTTTCAATTGCATAAACTTAACCTTAACATGTCTCATTGCTTTGAGACAGCCATATTACAGAGGTCAACCAGAAATTCGTATTAAATTTGCTTAAAAAGATCACAAAAGCTCTTTCAATAGCATAAATAAAGTTCGACACATTATTTTTGTTAAGAATTAACATATTACAAAGGTCATACGATCCTTTTGGCAGGTAATAACTGATAATATGGTCATATAAGATGCAATCACCTTATATGAACAAGAAATCATGAATTGGTTGGCGGTGATAATAACACGATTAGAGGAGGTTCCAGGTTAGAGTGGCTGGGATACTGTAGTGGATTAGGATCTGACTTAATGGCAGTGGTGATGGTGGCTTTAAAGCTGTCTTGATCAAAGTGGTTGGTGATGAATGTACAGATTCTTAGGGGAGATATAAGCCTAACATTGAATATGCACCAATTGGGGGTATATTGGGCAAGAAAGGTTAAAGATGTCTTCTACTTTGGGAAGTATCCATTTCAATGGCAAAGCCCGCCCGCTCGCCCACCCCCCCACCCCCCCACCCCCAAAAAATAAATGGAAGAGTACCAATCTTTGTTGGGAAATTCTAGTCCAGACCCAGCTCGGTCAAACCAATGTTAATCACGTGGAGATTGTTTTACATTTGCCCTATGATTGGTGTATAATTTAGGGAGAGTAGTGACCAATCACTTGGCAAGTGAAATACACTTACCATATGATTTGTTAGGTTCGACCAAATCAAGTCCAGGTAAGAATTTTCCATCTTTGTGACACTGAGAGAGTAGTTCTAGTAACTATTAGATCTTGCCTTCCAAATGAAAGAGTCTATTTATGGGGGAACTTACCCAAAGGAGTCATCAAAAACAAATGGCAGCATTCCGGCGCGGTTATTGTCAGTGTCTGTCCAAATTTGGCTGTAGAGGAGCAGAAAATTATATATGTACAATTACTAGTTTTCATAAGAATCAATCACAAAAATACAATTTCAATCATATAGTAAAAGGAAAACTTAGAAGGTTGAAGATGCTTAATCGTGGGAGGATATATACCTACCTTCTCATGCTAAGATAACCATTTAGTTTCCCTTCGGTAAAAGGTGAATTTGCAAACAGTGCTGTAGCTATCTGTTGTACAAAACAAGTTAGATTCCACATAAGCAAATGAATTTCCAGCAAAATACCAGACCAACTTACAGGCTGTAGAGCAAGACCAGCCCGGAACTTCCTTATCATATCAGATTCAGAATCAAAATCCAGATTCACCTGAAAAACACAAAGTGCACCACCTAATGCATGTTGAAAAGGAAAAAAATTACAGCATAGCATCCCAAAAAACAGAGGTCCAATGCCACAAAAGAAGCACAGTCATATCCAAAAAAAAAAAAAAAGGGAAAAACGTGCGCAGAAGCACAAAAGAAAAGTCCAAATTTTCTCCTCACCTGTACAGTGCATGTTCGAAACATCATATCTAGTCCGAGTGACCCAACTTTCGGCATGTAATTTCTCATTATCTCATATCTTCCCTGAGCCAAATTATTTGGTCAGTATGCACAGCAGCTCGTCAGATCTTATAAAACTGTTGCACTTCGTATTAATCAAATGGGAACAAACTAAAACATGCAAGAGGCTAACTCAAATTAGCTCAAGGTATGGATTATCCATGTTAAATACCAAACCAAACAAATGATATTGAAAGATATAAAGATAACAGTCTAAAGGATCAAGTCCAACTAATCAAAGACCAATTTGTTATAGGTTGGGGCAAGACAAAAAAATCAGAGGAAATAGTTAACCAACAATCAACAATTGACACAAAAACTAACATCCATGATTGCCCAATTAGGGATGGCGGCTGTCTCACTGTTTCCAAATCTATGACTTGATTTTACATTTTATTTCATCCTCAAAGAATCTATTGAACATTTCTTTCCATGAATGTTATCTTATTCTCGAGAACATAGTACATAAAGGCATAATAAGATTATTTCTGGTACAGTAAAGTCGCATAACAAATACCCAACAAATGACGCGGCACTAATCCTGTCACCCACTGAATGGATGCACACTGGTTAGCCGAAAAATGTTCTAAATCGAGTTCAAGTGATAAATAATCAGCAGATTTTTATTTTAAGAGATTGCCTATACTATCATACAGATCAATTATTAAAGAATATAAGACAAAATTTCAGAATTATTGAGATTTATAATCCAAAAAGTGCAATAGACATAGAACCATGTTTCCTTATAATCTTTTAGCTACTTTCTAACTTTAGAAGGAACACTCACCTACTTTTTCTTCGAGTTTCAATACAATATTCAACAGCAGGTTTTTTGTTCAGATCAGTGACCACAAGCAAACGTTTTATCCACAGAATTTCGACCACATGCAATTTAACTTTTCTATTATTTATCTATTTACTTTTTCAGGGAGTTCAACAAAGGAAAAATCCCAAGAAATCTGACACCTCAACTGGACTTTTCAAAGTGTCGGGGCCAACTGACCCTATTCATTTGATTATAGCTCCACAGCAAGGAACACAAAAATGAAGATGCCAAAGCACCAATATATTCAAAGCCAGAATCCAGCTAATCAACCAACCAGGCACAGCCTTTTTCTAGACGCAAGAAAAGTAGCTGTCTCTGTTAAGTATGAAGTAAGTAAATCAACTAATTATAGATATTACCTTTGGCATTACTGGTATATCTTCACGTTTCCATTTTGGTTGGACGCCAATTCCTAAAAATCCTATCCCCATCTCTTCTGCAACAGCCTTAACCTGGGCATTTCATGAAAAAAGCAACCAACATGATCAATAACTCTTCGGCAAGAAGAAATAAGAAAACCGAGAGCATCAGGAACATCACATGATGCAATATGTAGTTTTTTCCATGCAACTCTGTGTGTGTGTGTGAGAGAGAGAGAGAGAGAGACCGAGAGAGAGAGAGAGTACAATTTCACATTAACCATTCAGATACTAAATATCATTTAACCAATTCTACTAACTTGGTAAAGATGTGAATTAACTTCAGCACAAGTTTGATGAAGAGTTTCAAGGGGTGCACCACTAAGCTCAAACTGGCCACCAGGCTCCAGCGATATACTCTGTTTACCCTGCCAATAGATAATTGAATTTTGTTAAACTTCATAAAGAGAAACAACAGGACAGTGCAATTTCCCATAACTGCATGCATTGTCAACTAAGTATAACATGAATACCGACAAGTAACGTAACAGAAAGTTAACCACATACCATACTGCAAATTGCAGTCTGGAAAAGGTCATACCTGTTTGAGTCCAATAATTTTGTCACCTTCCATTATTTTATCCCAACCAAATCTCTCAGAAATGCCGTTGAGCAGCTCCGCAATCTGTTCGTATTTCATTGGTCGCAATGTTCCAAATTCAAACCCGAACTTTTCGTGTTCAGTCCCTATCCTGTATGAACCGAGGATATGCAGGAGTATTATGTTCAACACCATTGTCATGTATGAACCACCCAACAATTGTGCATGCAAAAACTGATTTGAAATTAGAAGTACTTCCCGAGATAATAAGAAAAAAAAAAGACAAGAAAATAAATGCTTGGAATCATGCGACAATGTTCAGGCCAGGTGGGAAGGGTGAATTGGGAACATAAGGAATAAAATACCAAACTTGAGTGCCCAATATTACAATAAACAAAAACCAAGACTCACATGAACATTTTCATTAATCTTCTAAAATGCCATTCAATTTCATAACTTTAGGAATGAGCCCATCAAACAGCTTGTTTCACAATGCAAAGATGTCAACACAATTTTTCCAGATAAATCCTTGTAGCAGCTTTAAAAGACCTATCAATAATTGAGAATCTCTTCACAAGGAAAGATTTTATTAAAATCTAAAGTACCAATAAGAGCTAGAAGTTGAACCTCCATTTTTCCTTAGGCTTGCAACCAGAAGCAAGGTAACCTACAAGATCTTCTTTTGTGAGCGGCTCTGAGGCAACAGCAGTATCTTCTGTAGGAGGACTTGCAGCAACAATTACTTGATGCCCTCGCCTCTGTCCTACTTCAGTGCCTTTTAAACTCCAGCTTTGTGTTGCCTTCAAGGAACTCCATGACGGGGGCCGTGAACCAAAGAAGACTTCCTTAGCTTTGGCTGTCTCCATGGTGCTGCAGATGCTATTAACTCCATTGGTTCTAACTTTAAACTGTATTGTCTCGTTACAGATGCATTGTGACGAACCAGGCTGGGACATCAATGCCATGCTTTAAAGCTGAAATATCAAGTAAAAGAATACTTAGGGAAGCACCCTCTAAACTGAAATCGTTGTTATCTTACACCACTGTGAAGTCAAAGGTCCTAAATGACATGGTTCTTGAAAAAGAAAGTTTCAGTGCAAAATCAGCATAAATTGAAACAGAATCTACATGAATCAAACCAATTTCAGCCTCCAGATCCACGAGTTGCGACTCAACAATGACAGAGCAATAAGGATTCGTCTTAAGAATGTAAAATGTATATCAGTCAAAATATGCATTAGAGTTTCAGTGAGAAGTTATAAGGAGCCAAAATCACCATGAAATTCCAAGTAGGTATACCGACATGGCCACGGATAAATTGACTGGCATGCCCTAAAAAAATCCACTAGGATATACCTCCATTGCCCTCAAGATACACATGTTCAACTTGTATGAATCCGGACCAAGCCGAGGAATGTGTTCGTTTGTTACCCTTGATCCCAGATTGGATGGCACCACAGGACCCATGTTCGACAAAAGACACACCACTTTAAATAACGCCATTACTCATTCATTACCGCATACATTGTTCGCACTACAGTTAATGCTATTTACTCTCTTGGTTTATTCTCCAACTCCTGAAAACATACTCAAGTTCTCCCTTGGCCCACCTAACAACCCATTTAGGTTATTACATAAGATCAACCACATAAGTTGGATCTTACAGACCACACTCAACCATGTTGAAACTAGCTCCAGAACACATCCCGCCTCAACTCATTTAAACATCAATAAACTCTAATGTATTGTTTGGACCTCAGATTTTGATGAGGAACAGTTGAAAGAAAACCAAAAGGGTCATAAAATAAAGCACAGATTACTATTCTTTGAAGCGAGTTCCTCTTGATTTTCTACTGTGACATCATATAACCAAACACAGTAAAGTTCAATTTTATTTGAGAATAAGCTCCAAGACTGGATAAGTAAGCCTCACAAGCCAATTCTCCATTACAATCCAAATAAAGCCAAGACGCACACGCTGATATTTCAAAGTTGCTGAAAATCATGCAAAAAAAAAAAATAACCTTCACATCGTTCCACGGCATTCAACAAGAATTTACACCAAATTTCCTTCACCCCCAGAACACGTGAAATGAATCAAACGAAACAAAAAGGAACATCATAGAAAACCGGCATACAAGACCCGAAAAAATTGGAATCAAAACAAAAAATATATGCAATTAAACTCAAGATCAGTAATGGTACTCACAGAGAATTGACCCTTGACATGAATTAATTTAAAAACAGTATTAAAACTTACAAATGAACAGAAGCAAGAAGATACAGTAGCGGCCACCGAGAATTTCCACTCTTGGTTTTCTGGGAATATATTCTTATTCAGAGGGGGAAAAAAGAGTGAATACGTCTTTTACTGTCTTTGCACTTTGCACTTTGCACCTTGCACCCTTCACTACGAAGGCGATTGACACCCTGATCCGGTATATGGCTCCTTCACTACGAAGGCGACTGACACCCTGATCCTTTATATAGCCATTAAAATTATATATATTTGTTTTATTTATCAATTTTTATTTATGTGATATATATATCTATAATTTATATACAAAAGTATATATTAGTCACATAAAAAATATACATATGATATTTTTGTATATAAAAATAATTATATTACATTAATAAGGAAGTTATGATTTTAAAATATATATAAACAAATATGTGACAACGGTAATCAACTCTTTAAAAATTAAAATATACTCATAAAAATTTGTAAATAATTATTGTTTTGGTAATACAAATATTTTTTATGTATGGAAAGTTATCAGAATATAATTTTTCTTAAAAAATTATTTTTAAAAATATAAATCAAGTCGATTGGGTGACAAAAGTGTGGCCAGATGTTAAACGAATCAAATATATCATTCTCATATCCATATCCATTTAATTCTATTGAATATTAGTACAAAAAGTCGAAAACAGACATTGACGAACATATAAAACCAATGTCCATATCTGTATCTACCGAATATCGGACGGATATCAAACATATCCGTATCTGATTGTAATTTTTAAAAATTCAATTCAATTATACATATTTGAATATTCGTGTCTGATTATGAATATTCAAATATCTTATTTAATTGTAATTAATTGAATATTTGAATTTGTGTGTATACAATTTAGTCATATTATTTTTTTTATATATTATCCACTTATTTACAAAGTATTATATATATATACACACACACACATAGATATCATACATTTTCATTAATACCACATAAGATTCATATATGTTTATTTATTTATTTATTTTTTTTTTGAAATAAAAATTAGTATTATTATTAATTATATATTTGTAAGTTATAAAGATATGATATCCATTACAAGAACCATGTACTTTATTTGAAACAATTTATTATTTATCATTCACATAAATATGAACTACCTATTTTTTATTTATATATATCTTATAATATATTAAATATAATGCATATGTTAATTAAAAATATAGTTTTTAAAAAGTATTAACCACAAAATGAATTTTACAAAATTATATCAATGAATAAATCAGTTAACTTTTAAAAAATAAAATATTATTAGAAACACATAAAAAAAATTTAGTATACATATACGTTTTTTTTTTCAAACATTATTTATTGGATATAATTAATAGATACAACTAAATTACAAATAATTGAAGATATAAGCATATATGTATTCGGAGCGAATACTAAACGGATCAAATATCTAATTACCATATCCACTTATAATTGAATATCTATAATTGGATACGAATAATATTCGCTTTAAACAGGTACATAAATTTTGTCCTATAAACAAATGCGAATAGTAATCGGATTTTTGAGTATCCATTTACAGCCCTATGCGGGTCCAATTCAAACATGATGTGTTGAGTCTTAAGTTTGGCCAGACCCACCCTGTTGACATCCCTATTTCAAAGAAAAAATATGATAGTAAATTTCTAAACTTAATAAAAAGTCGCCACGCATTAAAATGTTATGTTACACCGAAAAAACAAGAGTAAGAATGTGTTAAGAGTCATTATTTCTCAATTGATTGTTGGTTTGATTTATTATAAGATCTCCAAACAAATGAATTAAATGTTAAAAGTTTGATAATCAATTAGAGAAAAAAAAAAAAAAGGTGGTAGTATCAAGTCGCTTATTTGATGCCCACCAATGAATGAGATGGTTTTTAGGAGATTAAACTTTGAGCCCTAAACTATTCCACCGAATTCATGCTATTGCAATTGTATGGTGGAGTAAAGATTATTAGAGGACATTTAGAGGAGCTTTTGCCTTTTCGATACTAGCAACACCACATGCTATACGTGCGTGTAAAATATAAAAAATATATATTTTAATTTAGTACTTAATTTTTTTAGGATGAAAATATAAATATATTATTAATTTTTTTATAAGAATACTTTTTTAAGAATTATTTGAAATAATTTATTAATTATAATAATTTTAAAATAAAATAATTATATGAAATAAAATTACACGATAAAAAATAAACACCACAAGAAAAAAAACCGAGTAATTGTAATTTGAGAAAGTAGTTTGTGGGTTAAGTACATTGATTTTTTAAATTGGATGTAATATTACAATATTGACATTTTTATTTGCTTGTTTATTGCACGTGCTTACTGATTAAAAGGGTAAAATTGACACATCAAAACTTGATATCCGAATTGAATCGATTTCACGTGAATTTTCAATTTTAGTCACAATTTTACATATCTCTATTTATTCTACATAAAATTGAAGGGCAAATTTTGTAAAATCACATCAATAATTGTCATTTGTGAGATAAAAATGACTTTCTTTTTATAATAACTAGCAACACCGCACACTCTACATATGTATAAAATATAAAAAAATATATATTTCAATTTAGTACTTAAATTTTTTTTAGGATGAAAATATAAATATACTATACATTTCTTTTATAAGAATAATTTTTTAAGAATTATTTGGAATAATTTATTAAATTATAATAATTTAAAAATAAAATAATTATATCAAATAAAATTACATGATAAAGAATAAACAAAAAAAAATCAAGTAGTTGTAATTAGAGAAAGTGGGTTGAGAACATGGGTTTTTTAAATTAGATATAATAATACAATATTAACATTTTTATTTGTTTATTTATTGTATGTGTTTACTAATTAAAAGGGTAAAATTGACACATTAAAAACTGGTATCCGAATTGAATTGATTTCATATGATTTTTCAATTTTAGCCACAATTTTACATATCTCTATTCATTCCATATAAAATTAAAGGGCAAATTTTATAAAATCACATAAATAACCGTTATTTACTAGATAAAAATGACTTTCGTTTTATAATAGTGTAGATATAGATAATAGTATAGATTAAAGCTTCTAGTTTAAAAAAGTTAACAACATAGTATTTCGTTCTTTAACTTTTATTTTTGAGGTACTTAACAAAGTAAAAAAAGTACATAATTTCAAATCACCTTTGCACTTGGTTCTTATTCTATTTTTTTTCCAATCCCAAGAAGCTAAAGCTCTTGCGTGCACCCCATTAATCTCGTTGATCCAATTATCATTTCTACATTTCCTTTTAAAATTCTTCCACTAATTTTGAGACGATGCCTACTCAATTAAATAAATAGATTTATCAAAAAGAATTCAACAACATTAAATGGGACGTGAAAATAACATAGAATGAATAAAGTGACCTTAAATAACATTTCTCGTTTAAAATAAATTACTTAACCATTTGTGTGCAACCCCACACAAATGAATTTCTAAATTTTAAATTTTTTGCATCTTGGAGTGCAATAGTACAAAGTTTCAAACAACCACTAGATCAAAAAGGGGTTGGGCGAGTAGTTTGGTAATAACTAAAAAAGTACTAAGGTAAATTAAAAAAAAAAATAGCATAATAAATAAGAGAGGATGAAAAACAGAGGAAAAGATTCACAAGAATCAGATAAGTGCTTAAATGTACATGTAATCTTGAGAAAATTCTAAACCAGACCCAACTCGACTGAATCAGTATTAATCGTGTGAGGAGTGTTTCGCACGTGTCTTATGATTGGTCGATAATTTAAAAAGAGTGGTCAATTACTTGGTAAGTACAATACACCTTATTATATAATTTATTGAATTCGATCAAATCAGGTTTGGATTAGAGTTTTCCATAATCTTAGGGGGTGTAAATAACATATTCTGAAGTTTAGAGGTGTAAAATATATTTTATCCTTTTATTAATTACACACGAACTCACGTACGCACGCATATATTACACTAAAATAAAAATAAGATATTACAACATTAAAATAAAAAAATCAGAAATATGAATATCAAAATTAGGAATCTTTTATCAACTTAAATTTCTAGAACACTAATAAAGAGAGCAGAAGAAAAAATATATAATATTGGACAGATTAGGCGAGGCTGATAAAAAAATTATCATACAGTGGTAAAATAATCAATGATTAATTACTATTTACTAAAATAAACAGCAGCGTAGTACGGAGAATATTCTATGCTGAAAGCGAAAAAAAGTAATAATAATAAAGTGAGATTCCAATATTAAAACCAAATTTGTCAACATATATATATATACATATATATATATATATATATATATATTTGGGACAAAAGGCATATTTTTCAATTGAAGATTTGTCTTTGACAAGTTGTCATTTAGAACAATTGTAGCTATGGTTAATTGGACACAATGATGACAAATTGAACAACAGTATATTTTTAGTAATTTTTATTTAGGATTAATATGACTAATGGTCCATAAAATTTAAATCATTCCGTTTTAATCTTTTATGTCACAAATAAATAATATTATGGCCATTTTGATAAATTTTTCGAGCAAATTCCACCGCAAAACACTAATTTAAAGGGAATTTTAATTAATTTTTGTTTGATTTTTTTTTAAACAAAAGCAAATTGAATGGTGAAAATTAACAAAAAGTACCTTTTCATATAAGTATTTTACAATGAAATTTGATTGAAAAACCCATCAACATGACTAAGGGCTCGTTTAGATGAGTTTAAAAAAGATACTTCTCTAATAGTGCTTTTTATAGTAGAGTTTTTTTTTTTTTAAGCCAAGCAGTTTTGTGTTTGGATACAATAATTAAAAGTGATTTTATTTGAAGTTACTCTGGGGTAGCTTTTCAAAAAAGCCAGTTTTGATTTTTTTTTCTTTCTAATTTCTGCTATTTTAAAAAGTCCATTCAAACACAATTTTTTTATTTTGAAGTGTTTTTTTTTCAAAAAAAAAAAAAAAGTACTTCTTCTTTAAAAAAAAAATCCACTCAAACGGGCTCTAAATCATTACTTATTTATAACATCAAGGACCAAAACGTGATGATTTGGATGTTAAAGACTAGAGTGATTCTAATTTTAAAGTGTAGAAACCATTATTAACATTAATTATTTTATTTAATTAGTTGCCCTTTCCTTTTCACTTTTCTTTATCACGACAATAAATATATATTATATTAACGTGCTACACTAGTGTTGTTTGCATAATGAGTACACATTGCAAGTGAGAATCTTTCTTTATTTAAAGAGAGTATATAAAATAATGAAGTTACTATCCGTGATTAATATAATAAGAATTCTTAAATGAAAATTAATCATACCACCTTTTTTTTATTATTATTTTTTTGGGTACCACTACCACATAGTGAGCGCTGTTTCGAGGTATTCAGAATGTTCGAGCTTTGAGGAATATATAAACAATAAAAGTGTATTTAAACTTTATTTTTAAGAGTATAAATTCTATTATAAATATTTTCACAAGTAAATATTTGTTTGATTTTCCATGTCATACCACATTTTATATATTTTATATTACTACCACAATGACATACAAATTAAACTATACATATTTATCTATACTATTATAAAAAGAAAGCCACTTTTGTATCTAAAGTCGCAGTATTTTTTGTAATTTTACAAAAGTTGTTCTTCAACTCTATGTGAAATAAATAGAATTTATGTAAAATTGTGGCTGATATTGAAAATTCTCATGAAATTAATTCAATTCGGATATCAAATTTTGATGTGTTAATTTTATCATTTTAATTAGTAAACACATGCAATAAAAAAGTAATAGAGAGGACAATATTATAATATTACAATCCAATTTGACAATCCATTTTCTCACCCCACAAAACCACTTTCTAGATTATTTAGGATTTTAGAAGTTGAAATCCATTTTTAATAAAAAGTTCATTGAAATCAATAATTAATGTTTTTAGTTCTCTTCCTCTCTCTCTCTCTCACACAAAAAAAAATATTTCTCTAATTACAATTATCCGACGTTTTTTTTCGTCCTTTTGTGTTTGTTTCTTTATCACGTAACTTTATTTTATATAATTATTTTAGCTTATTATTATTTAATAAATTATGTCAAATAGTTCTTAAAAATGTATTTTTATAAAAGAAATTTAATAACATATTTATATTTTGATCCTAAAATAGTTTAAGCACTAAATTAAGATATGTATTTTTTTATATCTTGTACACATATAGAATGTGCGGCATTGCCAGTATTAATATATAGAAACTTAGAGGAACCTTTTTATAGGTATAATCAAAAGATATAAACATATACTTTTTGGTAAAGCAATAGTGATTTCCATGATGAGTTTTTTAAAATAATTTAAAAATGATCTCGAGAGAAAAAAAAAAACAAAGAAAAAAAAGAAGGGCTGAAAGTAAAAGCGCAGACAAGGTTTTTTTTTTTTTTTTTTTTAACAAACCTGAGTTCAAATTCATTTTGTATTTGATCTATAGTGTGATTTTTATATTGACCAACATTTTGTACAGATAGTAATTAGAATCGTGCACGTCTCTACGTAATAATTATACATATGAGGGGAGAATGCAATGTGCATGTGAGCAGGGGTGCTCAAAATGTATCTGATTTGTGCCTTTCTACGATTGTATGATTAAGCAGAAAAAAAGAAAATGCAACAAGTTAAAGTAAATCTATTAAAACGAAAAATCTAAATGTTCTATCATTAATCTTTTTAATCGAAACGTCCACGTGCGTTTTGATCTAATAGATATATACCTCATCTTTAAAGGCGTGGAAGTTAACGTTAGGAATTCGAATTGTACATGTGTGTGCGTATATTTTTTTTTTTTTAAAACTACAAAAAATAGCAAAAAAACAAGGGAAAAAAAAGAAAATGTTTTTAATATATATATATATATATATAATTTAGAAATCTTGAAACCATCCAAATAAACGCTGCATATGCGCACATTTTGATAGTCTCGTTGTGCTCTATTTTCGTATATAAGTGAATTAATTCCTTTTTTCAATAAATAAATAAATAAAGATAACATCATTCATTTTTATCTGAAAGAATCCAAAATTTATACAGATTAGTTAGTTAAATTCATTTCTTTAACAAAAATTTGGTCTTCATATATATATATATATATATATATACACACGTGTGTGTATATATATATACACACATACATATGTGTATGTGTGTATATATAAACACACATTTCAAGTGATTTAAATCACAATTTGAAGCCTATTATTTAGATTATAAAGAAAATAATAGATAAATGGTATTTAGTACCAAAAAAAATATATATTTTCTATAATTCTTTTGTATAATTAGCAACACGCGCCTTGGCACAGGGTTATAACTAGTGGAAAAACAGAAATTGGAAGTCCACCAAAATTTGGGATGAACCCAAAACAACATAAAAGAAGTTAGGGGTGTTTTAAATATCGGGAACTTAACCGATCCGATCAAAAATCGGAAAACTCGTACTATAAAAGAAGCTAGGGGTATTCGATTCAATTCTTCAGTTTAAAAAAAAATTGTTTTCGATTAGGACAAATTAAGTCTACACCCCTTGAATTGTGATATAATTATAAATCAGTTTCTCTTATTTTAAAAATAATAAATATTTTGTATCCTCAACTATAAATTTTTCCAAGGTTCAATATGGCTTGTAGGTTTTTGTTGTCCTTCTAACCACTAAAAATTTCCAAGTTCTACAGACAAAGCTCTCAATTATTTTTCCTCACTCCTCAAAATTTTGTATTTTGATAATTAAAATAGAACGAATGTTAATGAAAGCCCCCCTCCAATCTCCAGTTACAAATTTCATATCCCGAGCAAATTTTGATTTTCCATTCAAAATAAGCATATCTTGAGTAGAAACCTCCACTCCTTTGAGAGTCTTCGAAGTTTGAAATAGGAGCAGATGGAACTTGACTTTTCAACCTTTTCTTTTTTAAAAAAAGAAATCTATTAAGATTTTTGATTTTATCGATTTTAATCAAATTGAACCGAACCGAACACGTTTTGGTTAGGTTTTCAGTTGTCTTAAGTTGAAAAACTGAAATTTTTGGTTGACCAAACCAAAAATTGAACCGGTTGGTTTTAATTGCATGAACACTCCTAAAAAGAATAATGCTACTTTAGTAAATAAGGTTTGATCTTAATATTTATATAGAATTGGCAATTATATCAATATTATAAATTAAATATATATTATTACATCATTTATGATTAAGTATCAATTACAAAGATGCCGTTATCAAATACAATAAACTAATAACTTATCTATACTATTATATAAAGGGAATCACTCTTTAATAACTATATTTGGTAATTGGTATGATAGGTTTTCTGGTCTGTCATTTTTCTTTTTCCTTTTTTTTCTTTGTTTTTCTCTCATCTCTCCTCTTTCACGTGCTTTTTATCTTCTCCCCCCATTTTCTCTCTCCCCCCTCTCTTCTTTCATATTTCAATACTCTTTAATATCATTTTTTGTAACTTTCTTTGTAATTTTTTTCATTTTTATTTTAAATTATTTTATTTTTATTTATCACTAATTTATAAATCTATTAAAAATAATTAAAATTATTTTGATGTGTAGATACTACCACAAATTTAGTATGTCATTAAATTATACTATTTTTTTATTATTATGTACATATATCCAGTGTGCCAATATTACTAATATTAATAGAACTTAAACCAACTAGTATTATTTATTTATTTATTTTCTTGACTTGAGAAGTAAAAATGTCAAGTTGTAGGGGGTGTTTGCAACAACTTTAAAAAAATACTTTGCTATTTTTAGCTTTAAAAAAGCTATTTTAAGTGTTTGGTTTTGCAATTTCTGCTTAAATTCAGTTGAAAAAAAGTAAAAGCTGAGAAATGGGAGGAAGTTGCTTATAGCAGTTTAAAAGTATTTTTTGGTATTTTCGTAAATAAATTGAATTTTTTAAACTGTTATCTATCAACTTTTGACTGCTTTTTACTTTTATTTTCAAACACTCCACAATTTTACTATTAACTTTTAGCTTATTCTTACTTTTTATTTTCAAATACTACCAACTTTTACTACTTCACTTTTTTTCTATTTTTTCAACAACTCCAATTTCTCCAAAAACAAAAGCAAACCCAAACACCCTCATAATACTTAACTGACTTCTTCAACTAAAGAAATCTAGCCGCGATGACATGATCATGTCGTCATAGTTTAAGAATTAGGCCCATTTGTATTCGAGATTTCCATTTCGAAAGTCCAAGCCCACAAAAACAACATTGCAGAATTTATAAGTTTTCTTTCACTTACAAGAATCACTTGTTAGGCTTTAGGACTTTTGAGCCTTTTTGGTTACATGTTCACCCTCGTTTTGAGATTATTATTTTATTTAAATGCTTTTAAGTATGGAAACGCGAAAAATAAAGATGTAGATTGAAAAGATATCGTGTTTGTTTTATATTTTTTTACCCTGCAATAAAAATAGGGAAGTTATGATAATATGTTTGGCTTTGATGTTTTAAAATATAAAAGGAACAAAATGAGTCTAATAGTAACATTGTAATGTCCCATTGATATATATATATATATATATATATATATATATGTCTCGTTAGTCTAAATTATATTGAAATCCAGAGTTAAATAAGTATTTTATTTATCGTGCACCTCATTAGCTTGTAAGGATGAAAATAAAATTATCATTGTTAGTAGGCTTAGTTATTTACTTAATTTCAAGTTAGCGGTACATTGTGCCAATATTAATGGCCCATATATGACAAAATATGGCCTTCTTCTTCTCCCCCTTTTAGCAACAGAATATGGGCTTTGTGTTTGAAAATGAAGACTATAAAATGGATACTCCCACACTTTATAATTTATAGCCAATATTTTTTTAAAAAAAAAAATTTTAAAGAATGCAATGATTATTGATTACCAGCCACAACCAATACTAGATTGCTGGCATATCCTTATTGACAAGTAAAACACTCACCGAGTTAGATATATGACATATCCATTAACACATATACCAATTCTAAGAAGAAGTAAATGACAACTTGCTTTGATGGTAAGGTGGAGGTCCCATGATTTTAAAATTGTGGATTTAAGTTCCTCTAAATATGAGTGTTATTCTAATTTAAAACCAGCTTTTGTTCCACAATAAAGTAATTTTTTTTTTGTATTTATTTGATAATGATTGATTGTGTGATGGAAAATAAGATCCAATTATTAAGTAAAATAATAAAGTGCACAACGATTTATCGTGGTTCACCGAAAATAGGTTACCTCTACTCCCTACGTCTATTTGACATTGGAATTTAACCTGCAAGGATATTATTGATATCAGTTAGGAAGTACAATGAAAACTGATAATGAAATAAGGAATGATACAGATAGCGGAAGAAAACACTTCTTCTCCAAGCCATGACAGAGTAGCTGGGATTTCCACTAGTACTATCCTTAGCACACTTAGAGTGTTTGGCTAAACTTATTCTAAAGAGTTTATAAGATGTTTTTAGAGCTTATAAGCTCCTACGTCTTATTTTAACAATAAAATGTCAAAGTGTTTAAATAAAATAAGATCTTGTAGCTCATAAGATGTTTATTGAGCTTATAAGTTGTGATTCTGTTTGGTGAAAATGAGAACTTATATATTATTTTAAGTGCAATGATGATAAAAAGTAATAATATAAAATTAATTTCATGTAAATAAATATTTTTCGAGATAGTAGAAATGTAATATTGAAACAAAAAGGGATTTATTTCATTTTATCTTTTCGTGATAGGCAACTTATAAACTGTTTCAAAAAAAAGGTTAGGTAGAGCTTACTTTTTTCTTTTTCTTTGGAGTTTATAAACTCATGGCAATTTATTTTTGGAACTTATAAACTCATTTACTTGAAAAATTACCAAATAAAGTTTTAGGAGCTTACAAACTCTCAAACATCTTATAAAATGCTTTGAGGAGTTTATAAGCTTAGCTGAACACTTCCTTAGATGCACCAACAACGAACGACTAACGTTAGGCTTTGTTACTTTCAACTGCATGTAGTATTTTGGTTGTTTTACACACCCACAACTTTACAACTAACTGAAGTATAAAAGACATACACAACTAAAGCGACCTCTTATCACACTGAAATAACACATGCTATATTTGACAAGCAAAAATTGTTCCAGTTTCCATCCCCAATTGGAACGGAATATGAGGGTTGGAACTTGGAAGGAACAATTACCCTCTTAAATTTATACAATGTTAAAATTTATACAATAATTTTTTTTGAAAAAAATAATTGAAATTTTGCCGTTCCTCCACAAAAAAATAAAAAAATAACGAAAATATTATTCAAGTAAATGATTTATATCTAAACTATCGTGAATTTTATGTGCCTTTATTGTCCTCTGGTGCACTATATTTTCGAAAACATAATGGCACATTTATGCAGTGTCCTTGAGAATCCAATTTCTGCCAAACCGTTTGGTGTAATTGATCAATAAAAAGAGTTGAATTGCCAGATCAATTGCTCTGTGTACTTAAATGTACCATGGGTTGGAGTATTGGTCCACAATTTAATTCCAACCAAATTTTACCCTAAATCCTTAAATACACTATCCTTCAACCAAAAAGGTTAGCACCAAGAACGTCTATTTGTTTTACATGTGTGAAAAACAATTAATGTATTTTCGTACCGAAAAAGTTTAGATAAAACATATTCACAAACACTGCAAGACGAAAGCATCCTTTTCACTAAAGGAAAATTTATAACAAAGAGATTTTATCAAAGATTTAAATTATTTGTAATAGATTAGTGACATAATTCAATGTAAACAAAACTAAAAAAAAAAAAATCACTAACAAGAAATTTACTACTGATTTGTTATAGAAGAAATCCACCACAAAAATAAAATTTATAATGGATTGATTTCTTATTGAAAAGGATGCATTCATGTAGTGAAATAAAAATATACTTAGATGATTTGTTTATTGGTATTCGTAATAGTTTTCATATAAAAGAATGAATGATATATTCATGCAAAAGTTCGTAAAAAGTATATTCATATAAAAAGCAAACTCATTAATTTTCCGTTTATATATATATATATATACATACTTTCAATTGTTTGAACATATTTATTAAATTTATCTCAAGTAAAAACATAAATTTCAAATTAAAAAGTAGACAATTGTAAAATAATAGAGCCCTCTTTTCCTGTGGTTGCTTGCATATACAGCATCAAATTTGCAGGAGCAATATATTGTTCTAAACTTCGACTCAATCACAGCAGTATTAATCACGTGATGAGTAAATTACATTTATCATATAATTAATGCATTTATAATCAATCACATGACAAATATAATAGCATTTTCTGTGTAATTTGATGTAGCCAACCCGAATTTGAACAACAACTTTCCAACTTGAAAATGTCTTTCATGATCAATGTAGAAAACGGACACCCCCTGCTATGAAGTTTAAATGGTTTATGTTTCAAAATTCCAACCTACTACTATATATATATATATATATATATATATATTTTGATTCAAAAGGGGACTTTTGGTTGTTGACATAATTTACTCTCATTTTGAATGGGCATTGTTGTCCAATTAAATGTGGCGCATGCAAAAAATTCAAATACCTCGGTTACTAAGGTGAATTGCAGAAAGTGAAGTGATGCGAAGCCCTCACATTCAATGATGGACCAAATTTGGGAGGTTCAAATAAATTTAGGGATTTATCTAAAATACTATAATGAAAATAGTAATTATTAATAACAGACAAATGCCAAGAAAAACTTTATCAAACTAAATCTGCAGTTCCCTATAGATTTTGGATGGGCTTTTTTTATAAAAGAAAAGCTTTTAAAAGTATTTTACTGAAAAAAATTAGTGTAAGATTAGATTTATTTATTTTTTTTAAATAAAAAACTAGAAAAAAAATCCAAAAGTAATTTTATTTTGAAGCTATCTATTGTAGCTTTATAAAATAAAAAAAAAACACTTTTAAGGCACTTTTAAATTGTCGGGCCTAATATACAAAACAACTTGATTTCAAATAAAGCTCTGCCATCAAAATTATGACTTCAAAAAGAGATTTTAAAAACAAGTCGAGGAGCACTTCTTTTTTAGCCAGTCCCAACTTGAAATTTTTGTCCAAATCCGATTTAACTGCATCCAACCAATCATATACTAAATGTTAATATACTTGTCATGTGATTGATCACTCTTTTTGAATTGTATGCCAATTAAATAGCAAATGTAAAATACTTGTTATGTAATTAATTCCAGTGTGACCAAACCCTATGCAGGTAAGAATTTTCCATCCCAACAAGCCCCCCCAAACATAATAATATTTGCATTGAATCCCCATTTAATAGTCCATCCCTTAAGCTGGTAATCTTGAAATCCCTAAAACACCCCCTCAGTTAAGACCATAAAAGGGTTCTTGGAGGGGTATGTCTGTCTTTCAATGCAGGGTACAAATCTTGAATGTATCATTATTTAGGGAAAATTCCTAAATACCCCCCTGTGGTTTCGAAAACTGGCAGAAAACACCCTGTGGTTTATAAATATGCAAAAAACCCCCTGTGTTTTTCTAAACCCTGCAAACTGTCCCCCTCCGTTAGTTCATGATTGACGGCGTTAAATTTATATTGAGATGCCCGTTATGCCCCTATCAATAAGAGCTGTTGGATCTTAACTTAAAAAATGAACGACTCACATTGATTCTTGAATATAAAAAATATAATATTTAAGTAAAAATTATAAATTAAATATATATAATATAAACCTCCTCTCTCTTGAATATGAACTGTCTCCCCTTCTCCCTACTCCCTTCTCTCTCTCTCTCTCTCTCTCTCTGTGAAGTTGCTGCTGCCTTACTGTGAAGCCGCCGCCGTCGTCTCTCCCACTATCTTCTTCCTCAAGCCGCCGTCGTCTCGCCCACCATTTTCTTCTTTGAGCAACTATCATCTCACCCTTCCGCCCTTCTGTGAAACCCCCACCGCCAACACTGTCGTCTCGCCCACCATCTTCTTCCTCGAGCCGCTGTTGTCTCACTCCATCCCCTTCCACCGTCGCCATCACCATGACCCACTATCTTCTTCCTTGGGCCGTCGTTGTCGCCTCCCTAACCCTAGATCTACTTCTTCCTTGTTGTTGTTGTTGCTGTGTGCGTGTGTGATGGGGGAAGAAGGTGGATATTGGGCTAGGGTTTGGGGCGACGGCGGTGAACTAGGGTTTGGGGCGACGACGGCAGACCAGGGTTTGGGGCGACGACGGCGGACCAGGGTTTGGGGCGACGACGGCGGACCAGGGTTTGGGGCGCCGGCGGTGGACCAAGGTTTGGGGCGACGGCGGCGTGTAGATGGGGCTAGGGTTTGATTGACAAACATTGGCGGTGGCAGGCTAGGGTTTGAGCGGCGGCGGCGGGCTAGGGTTTGGGAGGAGAAGAAGATAACCAAAAAAAAAAATCTTTAAAAAAATTATTAAATTATTTATTGTTATTATAAAGTTATTAAAAATAAATAATACTTGAATATTCATATTTTTCTTCAAAAAAATTGAATGTATTTTTAAAAATATTATTTTTATTATTTTAATAACAATTTTCTACAGATATAATAATAATAATAATAATAATAATAATAATAATAATAATAATTTGAATAAATAAAAATATAATTAAGAAAATTAAAATGGTTGATTTGTAATTTTAAAGTTTAAAATAAAAATTGAAAATTAAACAAATAAAAGGGATTTATTTGTCATATTAGATAATTATATTTAAATATATAAGTGTAAGGGTATATTAGTCAATTTACTTACAAAAAGTGTCAAAAATCATTAATTTTCGCACACCAGGCGCGTGTAACACAACCGCCGGTATCTTCTGACGGAAAGGGGGTTTGGCACAGGGTATAAGAAAACGGAGGGTTTTTTGCATATTTATAAACTATAGGGGGTTTTTTGCTAATTTTCGAAACTACAGGGGGGTATTTTGGAATTTTCCCCATTATTTATGTATATATAAACAGGACTCCTCTAACGTAAAGTTAAAAGATGGTCACACTGCTGATATACACACACTACACACAGTGAGCCTGGAAAACAGCAACACATGTTGAGTCAAAAAAGATGGCTTGTTTAGTGGACACTAGCAGAGCTTGGCAGCTCTCTGTCTTTATCCCCTCCTCCATTGCTCATGTCAAATGAAAGTAAGCCATCCCACCCACCCCCCCCCCCCCTCCCTACAGACAAAAGAAAGAGTGGGGAAAAAGTAAGAAAATAACTAAAGAAATAATTTAGGCATGCATGTTCTCTTTTTGTGTCTATCATATTAACTGTACTGTTGGTGGGCTGGTCCCTCAATGTTGCTCTGTTTTTTTGGGTTTTTTGCAAGGCACCTCCTTGTGTTTTGTTCCCTATTAGTGCTGTATATTTTTTTTCTTCAACTTCCATTAATTCGACGACACTGAAATCCGACTGAACAAACTCTCTGTTCTTCTGGCATCAAGAAAATCAAGTCTTATACCAACTTAGGAGGAGCTTAAACCAAGAAATTGAAAGCTTGCACACCTCCTTTTGAAGGCCCATCTCCAGTTTGTAGTGCTGACCTCTCGATTCTTGTCTAATTTTCGAATGCAATCTCAAGAAAAGGGCTAAAAAAATGCAAGAAAGCTACTATCTTTAAAGGCTCTTCCGATTTTACAAGAGTGAGCTTAAACAGAATGAAGATGGACATCGAATCGAAGGCAGAAATAATGGATTTCATGGCTAAAATTGATGGGATTGAGAACCCCTTATTTTCACACACATTAATATGAGAGGATTAATCTGATCTGTTCTCATTTTCTTTCAATAATTTCATGGTTTTCTGAGTATATGTGCAAGGGCAAATCAGGTACTTTATGTTTTTCTTAAGACCAAACTTGCTAAAGGAGCCGTCGGCTAGTTTACTTTTGCATAAGGTTATATTTGATAATTACAATTATACAGGGTTCTTTTTGCTGGTTTAGAATATAACACAAGGGGATATGTGCATTTAGCTCGTTTTTTTGCTTTTTCACTTATCTGCACTCCTTTTCTTTGTTTCTTGGAGAAGGAAAAGAAAAGAGAAAAAAAAGTCTTGAGTACTGATTTTAAATTCTTCTTGTTATGTGAATAAGTGGTGCTTTTACATTTCCTTTTTCTAGAATGTGAAATGGGATTTTCTCAGACAAGCCTTTGAGCTCAAGAGAAGGAGCAAATGATTGCTTTCATTAGCAATTTTTGTTGGGTTTTTCTTTGGCTTCACTTCTCTGAGATCTGCTTTAGTGGGGTATGCTTGTTTTTTAATGGCAATTGCACTTTGATTGGCTTGGAATGCAAGTGTATACAAAAGAAAAATGTTGTCTTTTAATGATTTTCCTTTTCGGATTATCAAGAGGCCCTTGTTTGGGCATTCCTTATGATTATTAGATTGCTTATCTGTTGAGAAGTTCCCTTCAAATGGGATTTTTTGAGGGTTCTGTCTAATTTAGCGTGTCTTAAAATCATTAGTAGGGTCCATGTTTTTGTTGGCGTAGTGGTATAAGATCTTGAGATGCATCTCTGAAATGTAGGGATAAAAGATTAGATTCTTCTTCAGGTTTTATTAGATTGATTGCTGTCATCTTCTTGGATGAACTGAAGATATGGGTATGTTATTCCCTTTAATTATGCTTGCTGTTTTGTACTTGAGTTGCATGCCTTTAATTTTCTTCTGTCAATGTTCTTTGCTTGAGAATTAATTCATGTTCTTCTTAAGAGCTTTAAGTTGATTAACTTGAAACTAAATTAGAGGAATTGAACTCCTAGCTTCCATGTAATTAAGTAATTTGTTTGTTTTGTTGCCAAATTATGGTATTTTGATTTAGGAAGACTACTGTTTTTGAGCACATAATGTCACTCTAATGTGGTTTCTAATTCTTGATAGTTATTCTTTTTGAGTTGTGTAACTGGCTTGCATATTTGATTTCTAGATGATGTTGTATAACTGGCTTGCATATTCCCTTAGTAATTTTCCATTCTTGCTTATGTGCCTCTCTTTTCATTCTTTCTAGGAGGCTTATCGGCCAATGAGACAAGAGTGAGTACAGATGGAACTAGACTTTGACAAGTACTGTCTTGTAGATGGAAGTCCAACAACCGTCTTACCAGCTCCTCGCCATCACTGTTTAGAAGTTACGAATAAGAAAGCAAGTGGAAAGCCCAAATATAGAAACGATATACTGATCCTCAATCAAGAGTTTCTTGAAATTAATTTTAGTCAGTACTGTTGTGCATCCCGTAGTGATGTTCAAGCCCAAGGAGTTAGTAATGAATTGCTGAAAGAGGCTACAGTCTCTCAAAGTTCCCAGGAAGTTGGAAGGAAAAAGATCGAGTTCTCACAAGGAAGGGCCTCTGAATGCACATATGGAATTATTGATTCATTATGTGGTTCGGATGAAGATAGCTCACTAGTGGAAGAAAACAACTCCTCAGGTATAATGTCTCTCTCAACACAAAGTCATGAAGCTAACTGCCCTCAAGAAAGAGATGTGGCTGTCAATTTGCTCAAGTCATTATCAGCTAGATTTGCTTTGCCCCATTTGCCTGCTAAATCAGAGAGTGTTACATCAAGGGCCAGCAGCCCAAAGCCCCGGTTTAGTCCCGTCAGAAAGATGCTTGACCCTCTTGTTAAATCCAACTCCCACAGAAGCCCTTTGAGTAGTTCAAACAAAACCGTTTGTGGAACAAGAAGTGAGCATACTGGCATCAATCACAATAAAACTATTTGCAGATTGTTGCTCGATGATATAGCTGAAGTGGACGAGAACTGTAATTCTGCTCCACGGTATTCTCCAGCACACCTACATGGTCTTCTCAAGCTGGGAAACAAGCATGGAGCCCCATTTTTCGATTTTTCAGTTAAGTCAATGGATGATGCTTATGTTGCGAAAACATGGAAAGCTGAAAACGGTTTAACTTGGATCTACACCTTCCATTCACTTCATCATAGGAGAAAGAGCAATACCAGTGGATGGGGATTCCGAGACAGCTACAGAGCATCTACCATGGTGGGACAGATGCACGTTACATGTCATATATGTCAAGAATTTAAAGGCAGTGGAGAGTTTAATGATACTATGGTGATGGAGTTCGTGTCGTATGATGCTATTCATTCAAGAAAAAGTGAGTCCTCCCAGGATAACACACCACATTCTCGGCCTCTGTCAGCAGCAGATTTGCGGCCAGAGCTTGAAATTGCAGCCATTATTATGGAAGTCCCGCTTGAAAAGAGAGAGAGTCTGAAGCTCAAGAGTGGAGATAAGAAGATTGATGAGTCACTTCCTCACTTGTTGGATCTCGGGAAAGCAAAGGAGGGCATTTCTGACATTTCAAATGCCGGGATGATTCATGCTGTGATCCCGGCTGGAAACCACAGTTTGCCAGCTACTGAAAGTCGCGGGCCTTTACCGTTGCTCGATAGATGGAGGTTCGGTGGAGGATGCGATTGCGGTGGCTGGGACATGGCGTGTCCTCTCAATGTGTTAAGCAATCCAAATGTTAATATTGCCAAGGGTCAGCCTCTAGTCGACAATCAAAACCTGGCTGAACTTTTTGTTCAGGTAAATTACTCTTATCTTATGCAGGATCATATGTTTTTTTGTGGCCATTGCTAATTCATGACAATTCTTTGGGATTGATATTGTTCATTATGTAATTGTTTTCTATCTTTCTTATGTTAAATCAGGGAAGAAAGGACAATACACCAGCATTTGTTATGAGGGCGATTGAGGACGGGGAATATGCAGTTGATTTCCACGCACAGTTGTCTTCGTTGCAAGCATTCTCCATCAGCATTGCCATTTTGCATGCTGTGGGAGCCTCCACCGTTGTTGGGCAGGACAAAGGCGAACCAAGTTTGCAAAGTGATTCAATGAGGGTGTTCGCCGAGGAGGAAATTAAGACCATGATAGATACAATAGCAGAGGAAGAGAAATCCAAAGTTAACAAGAAGATGGAACATGTCTTGCCATCTTTTGTGCTCAATCCACCGTTCTCTCCAATTGCTCGAGTATAGGCCTGTCAAACCAGCAAAGCTGACTGAAATCTTGAACAATAAGAGGCAGATGTTCCATAATTTGATCCTGGGAAGGTGAAACCCATGGTGGAAATAATTGAAAAGCCGAAAATAAGCAAGAATCATGAACCATGATCCATTGTTTACAAAGAAGAAATGCTCGCGACGAATATTTGAGATCAGACAGAGATGTATGTGACTAGAAGATGGTCTATTGGAGGTGTTAAAATTTTGAATTTGAAGAAACAGCATACTGTTGATATTGTTAGATTATACAGATTAGGGAGGGATTAGTGGTCAATGGTGGAGTAGAGGTTAGTTGAGGCATTCAATCTTGTGTTGTAATTTAAGGTGATGATGGCGTTGTATATCTTGGATTTGCACATGTTTCAGTTTGGTGTATCTATACCATAAACGAGCATTTAGGACAAGTTGTGCTGATTTTGAGTATTTGGGAGAGCTGAAAATTCCAGTTCCAGTGACATGAGGGGTGGTCACTGGTCAAGCCCCATCAGCAAGGGACATGATGGTGATTGGTGTTTTGTATCAAAAGAAAAGAAAAAGCATTTTTTTTTTTGGTTAAACTAAATTAAAAAAAAAAAAAAAAAGGCTTCAAAAGAGCAAAAATGGCTACTGCAGATTGAGTGTTAGAAGAAAATTGAAAAATATCATCCGAACGCCGTTGCCGGGGATCGAACCCGGGTCACCCGCGTGACAGGCGGGAATACTCACCACTATACTACAACGACTTGTGTTCTCGTCTCCTAGACAAATTTATATATCCCTTGATTTCAGAAATAAAGAAATTAAATAATGAAAATAGGTTTTTACTGTGGGAGACCTGTGAAGATTTATCAAACACCCTGTAACAAATGCTTTTAGTTACAACTAATTGGTGCGTTTGATCGTTATTTTCACGTTTTCTTTGAACCAAGTTAAATACATTCCAAACTCATGAATTAAAAATTACTATAAAATAATTCAATTATGTTAATAAAACAAACAAACTAATGTACATGAATGCTAATGAATCAAGTCAAGTTGAACTTGGGTGAAAATTTTAAGCTAGAAAGCTTGAACTCGAACATCTATGTTATCTATACTATCATATTAAGTTAGATGGCTTTCCACTCTTTGTTGTGGTGTGTTTAACTGTGAAATTCCAAAAATATCCTTAATAAAATAATTATTGTCATTTCTTCTGTCTCATCACTCCTCTCTCCAACTTGTGTTTTTCTAATTTTCTTTTCTTCTCTTTATTTTTTCTCACATCCCTCTTTTCGAAATTTTCTGCTACTTTATATTTTATTTATTTTTTCTCAAAAAAAAATTATTCTATTTTAAATTTACTTTGTTTGTCATTATAGATTTAATATATATATATATATATATATATATATATATATATATCTCAAGTCTAAATACAAATTACTTGAGTTTGATTTGAGGATCAGGCTCGGGTTCAAATCGAGCAAAATTGAACTCCAGCTTATGAAACTCGTCAGTTGGTTTGATTCATTTACACCATTATTATTACTATATAAGTGGACGAATAAGCACAAGGATATATGGAGCTCATTTCCATAATCATTTGCTCGTTAAAATTTCACCTTATAATTGAGGCAATTGCAAACCATTAAAATACTTTAATTAATATTCATCATTTTAAATTGTGTTGTTGAGGTTTAAAATTAAAAAAAAAAAAAAACTATCTAGAAAAGTGGTTAGGTTACTAAGATATGGAGGGTGTTTGGAATTGCTTTTACTTTTTTTTTTTTTTTTTTTTTTGGTGAATGAAATGGGGGGGAGATAGGCTACTCAAGAACCCCCGACAGGGAGCATTGCGCTGCGGGTTACCACACACATCTGGGAGGACCCCCCGACTTCCGAGGGACTGTGTGCCCTATTAATCCCGGGACCAGAAATCTTCCACAGCCTCCCGCGAATGGACCCCACAAGCGTAGGTTTATCACCCCCAAGGGGCTGCGGCGGTTCGAACCCACACCTTCGGTGTGGCATTCGACCCATAACACCGCTAGGCCAACCCCCTGGGGGTAAATTGCTTTTGCTTTTGGAGAAGTTGGAGTTGTTAAAAAGTTGAGTATTAAAAGTTGGTAGTGGTTGAAAATAAAAGTTAAAAGTTGATAATAAAAGTGTGGAGTGTTTGGAAATAAAAATGAAAAACAGTCAAAAATTGGTAGAAAACAGTTAAAAAAGTTCAATTTATTTACAAAAATACTAAGAAACACTTTTAAGCTGCTAGAAGCAATTTTCTCCCAACTTCTCAACTTCTTTTTTTTTTTTTTCAACTTAATTTAAGCAGAAGTTACAAAACTAAATACTTAAAGTAACTTTTTTGAAGCTAAAAACAACAAATTGTTTTTTAAAAATTTTTCAAAACACCCCCATTGGCTAATTCCAAATCTAAAATGAAATCTCCTTATTTGCTTTAATTAAGGAAATATTAAAAAAAATGTAGGAATATTAAAATGTTTCATTAATTTTTTTCAATGACCAACAACTAATGAGACTTCGTTAATTTAAATAAAAAGCTAAAATATCTAAGAATTCATCATTTGGTCAAAATTGACATATTGGAGTCAACCAACTGCTTTCAAATATATAACCTTACATATTTATAAACATTGAAATCATTCGAATAAGCGCCACCTATCCATGCACATGGATAGTCTTATTGAGCTTTATTTTGCCACATAAATAATATAATATGTATATATTTAATTTTAAACTATAAATACGTATTAATTCATCTTCAGAGTCCTAAACTTGCAAATATAACCTGGTTAAAAATTTAAAAATTCAGATGTTATCCTGTCATGGTCAAGATGCAATTATGAAATCTAACTTTAACTACCCTCGTATTATTCAAATTCAAATTTATACCACAAAAATATTACGTGCTATTTATACATATCAATGGCAAGGATTCATAAATAGAATATTCCCACATTTCTCTTTAACGTTTGCTAGAATGATTGAATTTTTTTTTCTTTTTGCTTTTTTAAATAGTAAGATGACGGTATGTCAAAGATGCAACTATTATAATTTTTTTTTTGGTACAATCAACTCGAGACACCATATAGATGTCAATCGAAACGCCACATATACACACACTCACCCAAAATTTAAAATATTCATAATATAGTTTAGGTGCAATTCAAAATATTGTTATGCAAGTATATTACTGCACAAAGGAAAGCGTTTTTGATTTCTTTCTCTTTTCTTTTTTCTCATGTGTATTCTTTTGAAAATATATAGGTATTGTATATGTTTTCGTCTTTCTTTTTTCAGGAAAAATTACGCCCACTTCCCCTAAGTTTAGGCAAAATTACAAATAACCCCTATTGTTTCGAAAATTACCAACGACCCCTAACATTTATTGTTGTTTAACAAAAAATCACAGCCTGTTAATAACTTTCAAAATTACCAATTACTTGCTACCAAGAGATGCGATTCGTCAAGCCCGACAAAATATCTCAATCAATTTTGTGATTATGCCAACTTTTGCAAAGTAATTTCATTTTATATCAAAACAACCATTATTGAGCATTATCATATACTTTGACACGGCCATTACTATTTTTCCTTTCCAGATTGGTTTCATATATAATTTCTATATATTGAACTTGTTAAGACCATGAAAATTTCATCTTAAAACACCACTCAAAGCATAAGAAATACAACTCGCAATTACATCTCACCTTGAGGAAGGATCAATTAAACTTATGCATAGCTTAGGGGTTATTTGTAATTTTTGAAACAATACGTGGTTATTTGTAGTTTCATTTAAACTTAGGGAAGGTAGGCGTAATTTTTTCTTTTTTTGATTCCAAACATAAAAAAATGGCATGTTCCATCTTCAAAACAAGTGTTCATTCTTCCTAATAAATGGAAATAAATACCATAGGTGCATGACTGAATATACAACAAGAAAGAACTCAAATAAACTAAAAAAAATATTTCAATAATCACAATTGATAATTAGGATATCAATATTATCAGCAAAAGAATCGATATGTGAAAGCTATTAGCTAAAGAATTAATAGCTGAACATTCAGACATGAGATGTTGCTGGTTTTAAACTCATCAAAAGAAACTAAATTGAAAATTTGTTTATATTTCTCAAAGTTCCCACGAGAAAAAGAAATGGCAATGTGAGGCCGGAGATAATTGTATTGATTAAAACGAATATATATATATATATATATATTGGTATATCTGGCAATACGTAAAAGAACCAAGTTATTTTAATTTCAAATGGCACTGGAACTTTATACACGGAAATCTTCGTTGCAAATAATGTAAAATCAATACTTTTCTTCTTACAGTGGCATATCTTTTTTCTTTTTCCTTTTTTTTTTAAAAAGATTTATGTCTAAAAGTTATTTGTATTAATTTCTCACAGTCCAAAAAGAGAAAACCAAAAATAGGATTAATTGTTTACAAAAATGTCTGAGGCTGGGTTCGAACCGGGGACCTCTAGTGTGTTAGACTAGCGTGATAACCAACTACACCACCCAGACAATTGTTGCACTACCTACTGTAATTGAAACAATTGCATAATGACATGCATTCAAAAAAGGAAAACGGCGCCGTTGCCGGGGATCGAAACCCGGGTCTCCCGCGTGACAGGCGGGGATACTCACCACTATACTACAACGACTTGCTTACTGGTGAGGCTGGCCGTGTCTTTTTATTCCTTTGTGAATTGTCTTAGATTTGTTTAAATATATATTTGTTTAAGTTAATGAAATAAATTTATTCAACTTCTCTAAAAGAAATTATAATACGGGTGTCGATGTTGAATTATGAGGGTTTTATTTTTGTTTCATGGTGTGCAATTCATTTATAGAGATGTATTGCTCCTATTGTGCTTGCTGCTGTCAGGTCTATACTTTCGGTGGCTAATAACTCTCGGTGTCTCATATTTTGTGGAAATAATAATAATAATAATAATAATAATAAATTCTGCTTTGTTATCCATTTGTTAGTGTATTATTCCTTCTAACATACTCTTGATAATATGTATGTTGCGTGGAGATAAAGTATTGAATGAAATAACTCCTGTTTCGGACTCTCAATAAATGGGATTTATGATATTTTCTAGATTCTTATGAATTGAGCTTATATTGAATCATTTGTCTTTTGATAATTTTTTTTCCCTTCCGCATTGTTCTATCTGCGTGTTATATAGATATTATATATGTCATCTATTACTACACATGCACCCTTGATACTATTCCACATTGTTAGAATTAGAAATGTAACGTTTGGTAAAATTAGTTGATTGGCTTTTGTATTTGAGGACAAAATGTATCGGGAGTAATATGAATATGGCAAGTTTTTTTGTTTTTTTTTTTTCCTTATCTTTATGTAGACAAGAATATAATAATGTGGGGCTCCTTGTTAGTGGTTGTATGCTTGTTCCAGGCATAAAACTTTTGCTAGTGTGGAGGAGAACTAGATATGAAAGACTTTATTGTTATTGTTTTTTCCACACACCATAAGCATACAAATGCTCACATATTTCTAGACTTCAATTAACCGACATTTGTATGCCGGTTTAGGCTTGATTTTTTAGCTTTTGATTGATCTCATTAAATGATTACAAGATCTTATTAAACTAATTTAATGCATTAGGATTTAATTTCAACACTCCTCCTTAATGCTTTGTGCTCTAACTTCGATCATAATGCGTAAATACTCGAACTTATCTTTTGGTAATGCTTTAGTGAAGATATTTGCAAGTTGTTCTTCAGTCGCGCAATGCTTTAGCTGGATTTCTCCATTAGCCTCTTTTTCTCTGAAAAAATGATACTGGATATCATTGTGCTTTGTCCACCTGTGATAAACGGGAGTCTTCACTATTGCTATAGCAAACTTACTGTTATAATATATTGTCATAGCTTCTTGTTGTTTCTTGTTATATCTTCAATATTCGTCTGAGCCAAATAGCTTAACATGCTGCATTTGCTGCTGCTATATATTTCACTTCTACTGAGGATTGAGCTACAGTAGATTGTTTCTTTGAAGCCCATGAGAAAATTCTAGATCCGAGTTTAAATGAATATCCGGATGTACTCTTCTTGTCCTCAACGGATCCGGCGCCAATCACTTTCAGTATATCCAATCAACTTTGAGTTTTCGACGGTCTTGTACTATATGCCGAAATTTGATGTTTCTCATAAATATCTCAATATTATTTTCGTAGCTCCATAATGAATTTGAGTAGGATTTTGCATGAATCTCGACAATAGGTTAGTTGCATACATGATGTCTGGTCGAGTGGCTATTAGATATAGCATACTTCTAATCGGGCTTCTATATAGTGAGCCGTCAACTTGTCTCGACCCTGTCTTCTTTTTTGAATTTTTTGTTTACAACTAGCGGTGTAGAAATGGTCTTACAGTTCTGCATTTTGAGTTTTTTCAATATATTTTGGTGTATTTCTTTTGTGATGTGAAAATTCCATCTTTTTTTTGATGAACTTCAATACCCAAGAAATAGTGCATCAAACCAAAGTCGTTCATTTCAAATGTTTTCATCATGTCTTTCTTGAATTCTTGAATTTTGACTTCATCGTCACCTGTAAAACTAAGATCATCAAAATATAAAGAGATGATGAGTGTATGGTTCGTACCTTTGTTTTTGATATAGAGCATTGGCTTGCTTAGGTTGCTTTAGCTCCTTGTGAAATCCTTGGGTGATGAAATAACTGTCCATGCGGCACTAGCAAAAAAAAAAAAAAAAAAAAAAAAAAAAAAAACAACTAGAAAAATAACAAATAGGGGTACTTTAGTCAATTCCCCATAATTACACAATCTAGTGATCAAAATCATTGATCAAGAAGAATATCGCACAAGCCATTGCACTAGACTTCACAATATTCTATAATCACACAAGAATATTGCATACTACTCGCACCACCTATCCCAAACATTCTAGGGATATTGATTTTAAATTTGCGATTTTATAAAATATACCGAAGATGCGGGTTTGAAGAGCTTTGATTCGTGTTAGGTTCGGTTCGGTGCGGTTTGGCGGTTTTGAACCACAATTCTATATGTAACTTAAATTTTAATATTATTTTGTCATCATATGAATGAAAACTTTTGTCATCAATTATCATAGATTCATGCTTGAATAAAAATTTAGTCATCTGCTTCCTCTCAAGCAAATACTCAAAGCCACAGTTGATAAGATGGTGCTTTCAGTTCATCTATTTAATTGCTATGGACATAAATTTGATTTTAGAATTTGTAAATCATCCAAGTTCCTATTAATTTATAATCTACTTCCACTACACTATGTTGCATGAGATAATCAATTTATATCAAGCCAATCACTACAGAAAACAAAAACTAAAAAGAAAAAGAACCAACCTTCACAATTTTAATTTGCTTGATTCTCTTCAGGTGTAGCAATATCACCAATCTTTTGAGTTTGAGATTAGTAGTGTATTTATATTCGTTATCTCAACGAGTAAAATTCTTGTATGGATAGGAACCTACTTGTTTAAAGATTGAAATATAGATGGAAGATGAAATCTTTGAATGGTAGATTAATTTTTAATATTTTTTTGCTGTCTTAGAACTTCTTGTGAAATTTGGACACTTAACATAGCCGAATTTATTTTCCTTTTAGATTTTTTTTCTTTTATTTTGTGATGGAAATATACTTTGCTACATTATATTGCATAAATTAAATTAGAGTTGGTTATGGAATTGAGTCTTTAAATAATTAAAATTAGTAATTAATGGAACTTTTAGAGTTTAAACAAAAATAAAATAATAAATACAGATTTATATATAGAGTACAATGAGTTGTTTGGTTGATTATCAAAATTATAACCGAATCGATTATACGGTTGTGATTTGATTTGAACAATTGAACTGTGGTTCTTCTAAATAGACTGATGGAAACGGTCGAACAGTTTGAGAAAATTAGACTTGGTTATGGAATTGAGTTTTAAATAATTAAATTATTAATTAATAGAACTTTTAGAGTTTAAAAAAAAAAAAATAATAAATACAAATTTATAAATAGAGTATATATGAGTTGTTCGATTGATTATCAAAATAATAACTGAATTGATTATGCGGTGCAGTTTGAACAGGTTTTTCTAACAAAAAACGCTTAGCCCTACCCTATTCTCATTATACCATATCAAAAATGTCCCAAGTGCTTTAATTTCAATTGCTTGAAAAGTTGCGTGGATATAAAGGAAAACTCTACCATTTGTTTTTTTTTAAAAAAATATATTAATTAGTTATTGCCCTTCCGGTTGAAATTCTACTAGAAATTTGTAGGAATTAGCAAAATAAAAAGAATTTTGTTATCCATTTTTAAAATACATGTAATCAAATTGATATTAGAATATGAAATATGTTAAATATGTTTATTTGAATTTATATAAGTGATGTAACAAATACATGAATATATCTTACATTTACCAATTATGTTGGTTGGCCAAGAGGTATAGGCGTGGGTACACTCATTTACCACCCAGGTTGACTTCAATTAACAATATTTTTATAAATAATTTTCTTATATGTAAAATGACAAAAATATCCCTATCAAAATTATTGCCCACGCACATGGTACTGTTCTGGTTACTTTTTTGGTTGGAATTCGCTCCCAGGTGGTAAAGTCAAAATTCGTATAGTTTAGATGGCACCCCCGAAAACAAAAAAAAAAAAGTTTAAGTGACAAAATCCAAAAAAACATTATAGTTCAGATGAAAAAATTTTATTTTCCCAATCATTTACTTGTTATAGAAGATTTTGAAAATGCGAGTCAAATTAAAAGTCAACCCTGATAACATGATAAATGTACTACAAATTCCAATGCCAAGTAATTTATGGATCCGATTTGGCGATGGAGTGTTGTAACATTAACATCCATTGATCCAAGCTTCGTACGAATATGAATCTACTACCGTCTGAAAATATTCCTAAATTAATTGATGTACTTTTCCTTTCTCTTCAATGCGTTATAGCTATTTGCTATTGTCTTTATTTTTTTTTTCACATTAATTAATTTAATTTTATTTTTTCACTTGATGATTACATGCATATATACATTTCACCAACATCCTGCTGAATCTCTGTGAAATTTGACCTCCTATTGACAAAAAAATTTATTCAGACATGAGATTAGGCATACATGCTTCTCTTTGAAGTCTGCATATACGTCCGGACTAAAGTTGAAGAGAGTTAACAGAGACAAACGATTCTTTCATTAGGTAAAAATTAATCAGAGACACTTACACACACACACACACACACACACACACCACACACACACACACATATATATATATATATATATATATAGTTTCACAACGATTCTCTTCCAATGCTTGATTGGATTCTAATTAAGCTAAGGGGGCAACTTGATAATTAGCAGTATTAATTTCAATTCTTCCCCGTCTTGGCAGGTTTGTAGTGCTGAAGAGAATTAATCAATCTCCAAGAACAGAGTGCACAAGTTAATACAATTAATTTAAAAAGTTTGTAGTGATTTTTGCTTATGTTGCTTTCTATAGCTCTAACCCTATGCACGCAAGATGGCTAAAACAATTTGTAATGGTTATTTTTAGCTCATAATGCCTTTTTCTTGTGATGAATTTTAGCTCATAATGTATATAGTCAAGTACTTTTACTATGAAATATTACTTTTTAACCCTTATAGGTTTCAAAATATTACAAAGGGTTGGTTGAAAGACCTTTTAGGTGAGGAGCAAAATAGGTAATTTACAGGTTAAAAAAAAGGAAGAAAGAAATTGATGACATCATCATTTTCTTTAGAAATCCCAATTGAAGGGGCAATTTGTTAAATCGTAAAATGTATAGAGGAAAGGTGTTGGTCATTGTAATAGTTTGAGGGCGATATTGGTAATTATTGCTAATTATTGAGGGGTCTAAGTATAATTCACCCTTAATTTTTGGAAGTCCTTGAAGGTTTGTCGACAAGTGGTTAGCAATTCTTAGCATAACAAAGAGTATCTTAACAATTAGGTATCGAAGGTTTATGATGATGAAACAACCTTATGGATCTCGTAAACACTTAACTTGATACAGTGCATTGAATAGTTGGATGAATGACATGTATTTATTTAATTGAAGTTATTATTTTTCTAGTTTGTCCCACTAAAGTTACCACATCACTTTTCTAGCAACATAGGAATACACCAAAACTTGTATGCATATCCTTAAAAGAAACTAATTTGATGTAAGTTGGCTTAATCATGATATTAGCCCAATCTTAAAGTCTCCAACAACATTTTGTTATTATACACTCCAGTCATTCCAATTTTATTACTAATGTTATTATTACCACAAAGCTGTCAATGTGTCTGGGTGGTGTAGTTGGTTATCACGCTAGTCTCACACACTAGAGGTTCCCGGTTCGAACCCGGGCTCAGACATGGTTTTGCAACACTTGATGTTTTAAGGGGCCCTCATGAACTGCAAATCTCCTAAACTTAATTTGACAGATTTGGACTTAATTATGAAATGAGCCTTTTGAACAAATATATATTTTTATATATATATATATATATTTATAGGGTGTGTGTGTGTGTGTGTGTGTGTGTGTGTGACAATGAGGCATGAGCGGTCGAGTACATTTAATCAATTACATTAATATATCAGATCAATTGCAAACCATATACATTTCAAATAAGGGACAGATTAAGAAATGAACAAACAAAAAATGCAAAATTACGGGGGGCCTTTGAGTAGTAAATCACAATTGACAAATTACAAGTTTGGGATAAAAATAAAAGCCCAATGGGCCAAATCAACCTGACAAACCCAAGGGAAATTGGGCCCAATTCCTATGATTCCGTGGGTTGTGCCTTCATCGACCCATTGAAGATAGTGATCCGGTCCATTTTTGCAAGGAGTGCTTGATTTATAAGAGTACCAAATCCAAAGATTACGGCCCCATCTAGACGGATTTTAGAAAACAAGTGCCTTCTTCAATTGCTTTATTTGTATCTTTCAACAAAGGTCACTACCCTTGTAATAACTATTTAGTGTTTGTGGTCTGGACTTTTTTTTTTTCCCCCTCTTTCTCTTTCTTGTCTTTTATTTTCTAGATCACTTTTCTCTCTCTCTTATTAAAAAAAGATAAATTATTTCTTTTTATTTTCTTCCTCCTTCCTCCCTCTCCGTCGCATATATTTTTCTTTAATATTTAATTTACTTATATTTTTATTTATTTTTTAATAGGTAAAATTTAATTTAATTTTCAACAATTTTTTTTTATTTTTCATAATTGATAAAATTATAAATTTATTAAATATGTGATTAAATTCTATTTTATTTTTATTTTGCCAATCCACTAGTTTTAATAAGATTTTTTTAGCATAGCAATTTTACGTTCAAATGCATTAATTAAAAGTACTTTTATTTGAACACCATTTTACGTATAGATATAATATAATTTACCTTTGGTCCGGATTTTCTAACGTATATCTCTCTATTAACGTGTGTGTGTGTGTACATATATATATTATATAATATATATATATATAATTTTGACTTTTGAGACAACTGGAAAATAATATTGGGTATTAATCAACCATGGTAACCTTAAACATTTTTCTTTCTTCAGAAACAAAGACGTAGAAAAAATTCTCACATGAATTAATATTGGCCCCACATATGATTAAATGGACCATATTTTGACACAATTATCATATTAATATCAATTTTCAAGTAAATTAAAAAATAATATAATCTAAATTATTTAATTCAAAAATTAGACTCTTATAAGAATTTTCTAATGTTGTCCGAATACTGTGCTTTGATTGCTAAAACATATGGGCAAGATATTCCCTATAGTTTTTCCTCATCTTGTTTGTTTTACACGTACAAAAAGATCCATCAAAAGGCCTCAAAACTAAAACTACAATCGTTTCAAATATTTTCGACGGCCTAAAACGAAAATTTAAAATGTAATCTTTCGTTTACCACGAACTTAATATTAAAATTAATCTATAAAAATTGGTCATGACTGATGGAAAAATAAAAAATAAAGTCGGGCCCAAGATCATGAAGCATCACATTAGGGCTGTCAATGGATCGGATCTGGAGCAAATCAGTGCAATTCGGATCCGAATCCGATTACAAGGACCGGCTACCGAATCTGACCTGAAACCCTATAGGATCTTTAGTCTTTATTCCGAATCCGAATCCGAATCCGAAATAATCCGAGATCCGATAAAAAAAATCCGATCCGATATAACAACAAAAAATTTATGCTTGGACCAAAAAATAAATAATAAAAAATTCTTTAATATATAAATATATAAACGTGTAAAAATATGTTATATATGTAAGAGATCTTTAATAATTATGTACCATATTTAATTTTTCATTTAATGACAATATATATTTAGAATTATATATAAATACGTTTATGTATAATATATTAGTAAAGATCTCTAATAACTATAGAGATTATTAGTTGTTCATTTAATGATAGTATATAATAGATATCTCTAATAACATATCCTATATGTGTATATATATATGGTGTATGTAATAGAGATTTTTAATATATAGACTAATTAATTAGTATTCTAGAAAAAAACGCCTCTTATGTTAAAAATAAAATTAAATAATGTAGAAAAATATTTTAGAATATGTATGAAAACTATATAATGTTTTGTTAAAAAAAAGTACCTTAAAAGTTAATAAATAATATATTATTCATTACAATGACATATATATTACATTGAAGTATCTTTATTACTATTGTATTATATATAATGTATAAATTAATAAAATATAATATAACAAATTCGGATTCGGATCTTTAACGGATCGGACTCATTGAAATCCAAATCCAACCATTTATTTTGGATTATGGATATTTGCTATCGGATTTGACCCATCAAATATTTTAATCGGTCGACTATGCTAAAATTCGAATCGGACTAGAATCGGATTCGGATTAAAATCCGCTCCATTGACAGCCCTACGTCACATGCTGGATCCCAAATTTGGGAGCCTAAAACCCTAATTTCGCTTGCTTTAAGAATTAGGCAATATCAAACTTGTACGTTTATTTTTTATTTTTTGAAGAGAGAAACTTGTACAATGTTGGATCTGTGATATTTTTTTGTTGTTTCCGGTTGGGGGGAGGGGAATTATAAACATTATAATTTCATTATATATATCTTCAAAACACGATCAATTTTCAAAATTTAATTGCTCTGGGCAACTAATCAAAACCAGTTTGAAATCGGGTTTCTGTCATACTTATAGTCATACAAATATTTATTTTCCAATTTTCTTCACTAAAAGAAAGAAGATATTTACTGACAAACTTGGATTATAACTCAACAAAAGTAATTGGATATTACAAACGTTCTACCTACACTACTAGACATAAAAGGAGCTAGAGCTTATTTCAAGTGCTTTTTAACTATTAATTTATTGAGTTAAATTTACAAAACTCCCTATATTAATTCTAATTAGTATTAAAACAATTTATGTTAAAAAAAATTAGTCTAAAATTCCTCATATTTTCAAAAAAATAACACAACGCCCATTGGGTTTATTTTCTGAAAATTGTAACACGAGTATCCAACTTTAGTCCTATTTAGAAATGGAGAATAGCCAATAAGACCTAACTCAACTGGCAAAGCATAACTCTAAGATCTTGAGTTCGATTCGTCACCAATGCATGCGTGGATCTTTATTTCTATCTCAATGATAGTATTTGTTCTACTTTAATAATAGTTTGAGATTTGACGTAACAGTTTAATTTGTACGGCGTGATTTATTGATATAATTGAAACGATATATATTCTCTCTCTCTCTAAAAAAAAAGAAAAAAAGGAGAAATAACAATACGTTTTATTTATTTGAGAGAAGAGAAAGTCTAGTCCAAAAAATGAAAGGAGGAAAAAAAAACTCACAACCTAACTTACAAAATTTTACACACATTTATGGCCGATATCGAGACATAGGAGTTGTAGTACATGTGGGGCGGTTTTTTTAGTTTTTAAAAACACGAAGGTTTTAGACTAATTTTTTTAATACATGATTTTTTGTGCTAATTAGAATAAATATAAGTGATTTTATAAATTTAATTCAAGGTTAGTAAAGGTAAATCTTCAAGCCAAAAACACTATCTTATATGCAAAATGAAATGTGTAAAAATACACTATTGTAATGACAGTGATTAGTGATAATAAGATTGATAATGACAGTGATTAGTGATAATTAATGACTTAGATTATACTAATTTTCATGGATTCTTACTTATTGGTTTTCTCTTTCATGGATAAAGGCAGCTGTTGCTGTCAGCAAATTGATCACAATCTTAAACCTCGACAGATGGGCAGGGTCCTAATCGATTAAGTATTTTATCAATATTTGTCAAATTGGCTTGTATTTTTAATGATTAAATTACGATCCGAATCGCAATTTAGAACTAATAATTTTTAGGGGATATATAAAAGAATTTATTTGGAGCGTGGGGGGAAGGGGTTGAAATTGAATTTTTATAATATACGAAAGACACGGTTATTATTTTGAGAAGTTGACAGGCTCGAATTTTAATAAAATATACGTACAAATAAAGTTAATATAGAGTTGGGAGATCTCCATTTTATAGAGGTTTGTGTTGATGGTAAATCGTATTTATCAGGCCCATTTGTGAGTGCTAAGGCCGCGTTTACTTCATGAGAAAACTGCGGTTCGGTGGTTTTCCCTCATAATCCTCCGTTTACTTTACCTTTGCGGCTGGCCCCATTAATTGGTGGGACCCACGTTCCTAATGGTTTATGACGGTTTTATTTGTCTCTCCGAATTTGGAGAGTAGTTTATATTAACCTCCCAATTGCCAGGATATAATAAAAGACCATAGAGCCCAGAAGTTAGTCAAAATTACTATTTCTTGCTGCATTGAGAAGTACCATTAATTCTTCAATATGCTCCAGTGTTCGACCACCATCATTGTCTCAGGACATTGGCTCTCCCCCATTTTTTCATGTCATCTTTGTTTGGTTTCTGCATAATTGAGTTAATAAGGTCGGAAAGAAGATGACTTTTTTTTTTGAAAAAAATTTCTAATTGATTTTATGAAGGATTGTTTGGCCAACCGAAATGCTGCAAAGATCCTCCCTGCTGGTTTTGGTATGGATGAATTGGCTATTTCCCATTTTTCTCATATAATAATTGTTCAACAATGAAGATTTTTTGAAGAACAAGGTGAGAATGATGAAGTTGAATTTCAGAATACATTATTTGGGTGTGATTTGCCGAGATCTGTTGTCGCATTGATGATGAGCTTTTTCTGTTTATATAGTATGACCCCCGCTTGCAAGAGCCACTATCTTCACACAGATAAGTAATCTCCATTAGATTTCATATTAAACAGGGTAATTTTCTCATCATTTATCATTGGAGAATCACTTATACTGGTTTTCCATAGTAGAGGTCTTCTTTTGTGGAGATAGGGGTTCTTGGGCAAAATTGAAAAAATAGACTTTACAAGAGTTTTCAAGAATAGAATATGTAAAGAAACTCCCATTTGGGCTTGCTAACATTCAAAGGTAATAATAGTTAATTTTGGTTTAAATTTTCACAAAACTGAATCATAAACCAGCGGGCCCTAAACTAGAGACAAAAGTGCCTAGGGAAGTAACACGCCCTAAAAGAAATTAGGGGAGACACATTGATACAGCTAGCTTGCAGTTTTGTGAATTGTAAACCATTTTCATAAACAGTGAAAAATGTCTCCTCTATTTGTGGATGTAGATATCTTTGATCGAACCATATTAAATTATGTGTTTATCCCACAGCCTAAACCTCTGAGGAGTTCTCTCCGAGACCAAGCGCATAATTAA
>CM047879.1:8429143-8487298 GCA_026212405.1 Petrea volubilis
TTAGGGTTTTGAGGTTAGAATCCTAGGTTCTATACTTTAAATCCTTGTCGGCGTAGGACTGCCAGGATTTGGAATCTTAACTAAAATTTTAAAAATAAATTTGTAGTTTCCGTACTCTCTCTCTCCCTTCACTCTTATTTTTAATAACCCACCACCAGCATCACCACCGTTAGCAGGCGCTACTACTACCACCGCGCGCCACCTCCCTCTTTCTTTCTTTTCTTTTTCTTTTGTTTTTTTTTTCTCACTCTCTTCTCCTGTTACTTTCCTTTCTGTTTCTTCATTCGTCTCGCGATCAAAGCCACCAACGGAATATAATATTAGTCAAATGTGTTGTATATTCACATTTATATTTATATAAATATACAATATTAGTATATTCATATAGTCGTATATATTTAAACTTTTTTTTAATAATATTTTCAGCAAAAAATCCACATAAATCTTGTCAAAAAATATGTTGTTTAGATCAGATTAAATAAATACGATTTGTGAAAATTTGACAGCAAACTATGCAAGAATGTTTTATTAAAAAATATCGAGATAATTTCAGCTGCGGAAATTCCAACAAAGATTTTTTTTTATTAAAATATATAAAGAAATAAGTCCACCTAATTGGCGGAAAGTTTGGCGGTAAACAACCCAGTAGAAAGTTCTAGGAAAAATATTTTTAGGAAACTTCCGACGACGGATTTTCACTAAAAAACTTTGCCGGAAATTCGTAGGTTTTCTTGTTGATATTTATTTGTAAAAGTATATTAAATGTTAATATGTTATCATTGCCATAAAGATTTAATTTATTTATCAGCGAATGAAATGGGAATGTGAGAAGGAAATAATTTGTATTCACTATTGAGTATTGATTACTCATACGTCAAAAAGACAAAAGGAAAAAAGACAGTGTCTGAGCCCGGGTTCGAACCGGGGACCTCTAGTGTGTGAGACTAGCGTGATAACCAACTACACCACCCAGACAACTGTTGTACTTCGAGGTGTAAACTTTGATAACGCTTTGACCAACTAAATGACATGAATAAAAAAACACTGAACGCCGTTGCCGTGGATCGAACCCGGGTCTCCCGCGTGACAGGCGGGGATACTCACCACTATACTACAACGACTTGCTTGTCGGTGAAGCTGACAGTCTTTACTTATCTATAAGAATTTAAGTTATAATTGCACCATACAGTAAATAACTTAATTTTTAGTTTACAGAATGGTTATAATTTCCATGTCCAATATTTTTTGTCTGTAGTATTTGATATAGGTTTAAATTTATCTTTGTTTAAGTTAACGAAAATAAAATTCAGCTGGACACTCTTATTCGAGTCTAAAATCCCCTTAAAACTTTAACTGTTATTGTTGTAATATCATTTGGGGATGCTGGTGCAAATAATTAACTATGAATGAGCCATATTGTTAATGTTGAAAATGAGATTTGAGAGTATTTATGTGTCTATAATTAATTACAAACTCGCATTTGCTTCGTGCCAGATATGCCACTATATATAAACGAATGGGCAAATTACATCTATACTGCTTTAGATATAGAGTAATTACAAATAAGTTCTTGTGATTTCAAAAAATTACAAATACACTCAAGGCATGTATTAGTTTAACAAAATCAACCTTCATCTAGGCTAAAAATAATTACAAGTTGTATTTCTATTGTTTTCAAGTTTGGTTTCGAGATCGATTTTGTATGACTTTGATAAGTCCAGAATGTAAAAGCTACCATCTACCTCATTCCAAAAAACGAACCTGTGTTGGTACACACAAGACTTAATCCAATTATACAAAATCACATCTTGTTATGAACTTTGCGAAACTAACAATTTTAAACAAACATTGAGACACAAGGATGTGCTGATAACAAAATATTTAGGAAAGCGATTATTATTTAAAAAGAAGGAAAATAATAACTATGACCACATAGTGACCGCACGGCAGCAGTAACTATTAATAACCACTACGAATTGATGGTACCAAGCACAGAGACCGATTATTCTGTATTAGTGACTGCACCTGCGCTCATTGATTTAGTGACTGAATTTATTTTCGGTCAATAATTTCAATTAGTGACAAGGGTTTTTGTTACTGCCTGAATCAGTCATAGATCGATGACTGATTCGGTTTTGTGACCGATTTTGCTTAGTTTAGTGACCGATCATGTGGTCACTAAATCCAACTTTTTTGGTAGTGTACGCTGGGTTAATTAGATGGATAATATGTATGCATTTAAATTTCTTTTTTTTTTTTGATCCCCTTTATCCACTAAATTGAAATTATTACATTGTTTTTGCATGCATCATGTTCTCGATCCAATTATCCTGTACAATGCAGTAAGGATAGAATGGAATATACTATTTGGCAGAGCGTTCAATTATATTTACAGTGTTATACGTAAAAAAAAAAAAAAAAAGGTAAATGAGTAAAGCAAAAGGGGGAAAAAATCTAGAAATTATGTTTAAACACACTAATTAACGTTCTTACCAGGTTTTGTATCAATGGAGATGTTTACTCCCAAGTGCTTTAAGTGGTTTGAAGGAAAAAAGTACCTCGTAAACATTCAGGAAGTTAGATGTAATATGGATTGGCGTAATTAAGCTGTAATTGAAAGGAAATTAAAGATGGGTAACATTGGAAACTAAATGTTAACAACAAAAGTAAACGGCCCCCTAAAGATGGGTAATACTAGTCTCACATGTTAAATTGGTTTGAATTGATTGATCAAAATTCGCACTTACATATCAATTAATCATATTATTATCTCAACTACTAAATTCTTCATAACAAATTATTAAATAAAAATTAAATAATAAATCATCATGCGGTAAACAAATACCCAGATTAAGTGAATTCAAACTCATAACCTCTTTGCGACCTATCAGATTGACCCATATACCCTTTTTGTTATATTCAACTTATTTCCCTTATTGAAAGAGCTATTCGCCTAGAGGTCACGAAACAACACCTCTCCGAGTTGGATTTAAGACGCGTGGAAAAGTGAAATGAATGAAAAAAATTAACATAAGGCCACCAGATTTTCTTCGACCCAAAATCGGGTGGACAACAGAAGGAAACAATGCAGCTACTTTTTTTTATTTTATTTTGATCCATTTTCCTTTCATCTGAAAAAAAGAAAATATAAAAAAAAATTAAATTTCACATTTTTTTTTCTTTCTGTTTTTTTTTTCTCTCCTCTACCAAACACACTCCCTATTAGTCTCCAAGCATTTACTACAAGAATGTTAATGAAAAACATAACCATAAAGTTGTGTAACTAGCACAATTAAGAAAGGATATTAAAAGAAGAAATAAATGCAAAAGTAACTCCAAAAAGTTATTAATCACTCCTCAAGGTACATACTTATAAATTCATGATATCTTTCATCCTCTAAAAAACCATCACCAATCCAAACAACAAATCAATCTCTAGTTCCATCCAAAAAAAAAAAAAACAAAACAAAACCAAATCAATCTCTAGAGATGGCAAAAATGGGAGCATCATCACATAAATCTATCATCCTTCTTGCTCTCTTTGTTGCCTTTAGTTCAATAGCTCAAATTGGACATTCAATTAGGCCAACACCACCATTAACACCAAGAGCCACTTCAATACCAAAAGATGAAATAGAGAAAACACTATCCACCATTCAAAAACTCATTAACAAGATAAAAACACTACCACCCCCCAACTCAAAGGCAGCTCCCGAGCAAAACTTCTCAACTACTAAGTTGGCACCATCGACATTTGTCCATCCGAGACCCACTGGAAGAAAACCAACACCACCATCCACAACCCCGAGAGCGGCTCCCGAGCCAAAATCATCAACTACTAGATATTTTTGATACCCTATGATCATGAGATTGTGGCTATTCTAAAATAATAATAAATATGTAAGATAATTTCGCTTCACGAGTAAAATTATACATCTTTTCTTCTCCTCTCTCTCTCTCTCTCTCTTTGAGATATGTTGTAGATAATAAATGCTTGATGATACTCCTCTCTATCATCTTAAACTTTTAGATGTGGTGGTCATTCAACATGTTCTCAGAGTCAAGTCGTGTGGGAGCCCATGTCAAAACCAATTCAATGTATTAGTAATTGTAATGTCCCATTTACTAGAAAGCAAAATGTAATTTTAATGCCCTCATACAGGGTGATACTTTTTTTTTTTTAAATTGCAAGCCTGAAATCAAAATGAGGTAAATGAAAGGACCGAAATCCATCATTTCATCTGAACAATAAAGATAAAAGGTAATTAAGAAGTTTAGAAGTTCTAACTGAAGAACTCATGTTTGTTTTTTAAATTTGAGCAAGTTGTTCATAACTCAATTTTTATATTGCGATCGATCAATTTGAGACGATTTGTTTCTGACTAGGTCACGGAATCGAGACATGAGGATAATTTTGTTGGCATGAAATGACTTAAACCAAAGCACAAGGGCAATTAAGATATCACACTTTGTGTTCTGATTAGGATACCAGAAGAATGTAGATGTATGAAAATCGTGAATTTATCTAAAGGGCAATCCCCTTTTTATAGTTGTAATGTGGAGGTATGATTTGTTTACAATATTGTCTCAATCAAAATACGTTTTTTTGTGCAAACACATACACGAACGAGGACTTTTATGAAGAAAGGGTTCGATTAAAACAAGTGTAATATGGTGCTCATTTTTGAATTTCCCCCACGAAAGAAGATTAAAAGATACGTTTGTTCATAATATGTAAGCATAAAATCTGACACAACACATTCAAGAGAAATGGGCATGAATAAATGAGATTGAATTTTTATTGTCTCTAGAATTTGTAGTTCGGGCCTTCTATATCCACATCAAGAAAAAAATAATATTAATGACAAAATATAAAATTAACATGTTAAAATTGTCATCAACAATACACATAAAGTAAAAATAATTCATATATTGTCACTAAATACTTTTAAAGTGACAAAATTTAGTGTTTAAATTATCACCATCTACAACTAGCTAGTATGTCCCTACAGTAACAACCAAGTAACAAAAAAAAATTGTCATTATAACTTTATGATAATATTTTTCTTGTCATTAAGTTATCAGCAGTGGAGTATCACTAATTGTTAATGGCAAGAAATTAGACACAATTTTTTGTTATTAATAAGATTATCGAAATTATTTTTTTGACAAAACAAAAATTTTTTGTGGCTAAATTAATATAATTAGCGGCAACGATTATGTTGTCACTTATTGTGTTGTTACAAATTTGTGTATTTCTTGTGGTGACCCTTTAATATTTCATGTTCTGTTCCATGTTATAGATACATATTTTATGCATAAAAAACAATATTCTAAGGAAAATATTCATTTCTAGTCACATGTAAGAGATCATATTGCGTTAAATTTTGCTCATATTGGATATATGTAAATACTGTTTCACATTCTGAGATATTTCGAACTCCAACTAACTTACATTGAATATTAACAATGAATATATGAGGTTATTATGAGAAATTTAAATTATCACAAAACAATCTGTAAATAACATTAGAAAAATTTCATTCGCCGCAAAAGATTTTCCCATTTCTAAGGTTCACAACAAAGGTTTCCATGATGACTCTTAGAAGTGAGCTGATTGTCACGCACTTGTTCCTCAAACAAGCTTACGCACGGCCTTAGCTCTTTGTCCGCCCCTTGCGGTACTAGCTAAGTCAGCCTCTCTCAAAGTTTGGAGAGTGAATAGGAGAGTAACTTTCCTTAAGAAGATCTTACTTCCTAATCTTTCTTATAAACTTCCTTCTTTGTTCTTTTGCCCTCTAAACCTTTCTTTTGTGTGTGAAGAAGATGGAAAAGAAAGGTTTAGAGGGCAAAAGAACAAAGAAAGAAGTTTATAAGAAAGATTAGAAAGTAAGATTTTCTTAAGGAAAGTTACTTTCTTATTCACTCTCCAAACTTTGAGAGAGGCTGACTTAGCTAGTACCGCAAGGGGGCAGACAAGGAGCTAAGGCCACGCGTAAGCTTGTTTGAGGAACAAGTGCGTGACATGATGCTTGGACATGATGTGTATAAGATATACAGTTTATTTGCCTCTTAATATAAGTAGATTTTCTAGTCTTCAAGTCAAGGTCTCTGGAAGTATGTATGGTGGAAAAATGAATAGGCAAACCTAATTTTGAGCCTGTTTGGATGATTTTTTTAGGGAGGAGTACTTATATTTTATAAAAAAAACAATTCAGAGCCACAAAAAAAAAAAAAAAATTGTGTTTGGCAGGACTTTTAGAAAAAAAAAAAACAGAAGTCAGAAAAAAGTCAAAAAGAATTTATTATTATTTTTTATTTTTGTCTTTTTTTTAGAAGCTACTCAAAGTAGTTTCAAATAAAATCATATTTCAAAATATTTTTAATTATTGTATCCAAATGTAAAATTGCTTGACTTAAAAAAAATTATTGTAAAAAGTACCGTTTAAAAAACACTTTTTTTAAACCCATTCAAACAGGCCCTATAACTTATTTTGTCAAGTTTATGACTTGATGCAATGGCGGCTAGCTCCAAATTTGTGTGAAAATAAACTCCTACTAAAAACAAAAGGAAAATGTCACTCAAAAAATACTTTTTTTTTAAACTCATTCAAACGAGTCCTATAACTTTTTTCGGTGAGTTTATAACTTGATGCAATAGCAGCTAGCTCCAAATTTGTCTGAACTAAAAACAATAGGAAAATGTCAAAAAAAAATTTGGACCATTTCTCGATTTATGCGTGTCATCCTTGCGCAGGGGCCATGCTAATCTTCTCTGTATCGTTCCAATTTTATCGGATGTCCCCAAAGGGACAAGCTACTGTTGCTGGCTTTGTGCAAATAAACAATAATCAAAACCTTTAGTTTAGCGATGTGGGAGAATAGACGAGAGTTTTGAATTCGACTGGGGTTGGCAGCTTTTGAATTTGGGCCTTTTAGAGCTTTAGTTGGAAATAAAAATGGGCCTAGATCCTTGATTTTATTTTCTGTTTGAATTTCTTACGTCTATGTTTGTCTAAATAATAATAATAATTTCCCTCAAAAAAATTAATAATAATAATAATATCTATTTATCATTGAGTTAATTAGATTAGAAAAGGTAACTCCGTGAATATCCCTTTTTTCCCTTTAATTTTTGTCTGATTAGTGATATTATCATAATATTACAGTATAAATTATTATTATTATAGTGGTGTCATTAAGAAGTATATATGTAGAGATTAAAATAAGGGTTTATGTCAAGGGGCATCCTATGTTTAGTGTAATTATATCGAAAAGCCTTATGAAATAAAAATTAATATAAAAGACTTAGTGAAATATGAGAACCACCAACGAAGACCCCTCTATCAATAGTATACTTTATACGAGTCATTTCTGCATGTAAGATAGTGTTTTAAGCTTACAAATTTACTTTTTTAACATTGAGTTGAGTTTACAAAACCCCAAATACTAATTTTAATTAGCAAAAAAAAACCTCATGTTAAAAAAAGAGTAGTCTAACACTCATCGTGTTTTTAAAAACTAGCACACCGGCACACCGCCCTCTATGTTCCTTTTTCTGAAAATTTGAGTACCACAACTTGCGTGTCTCGCAAATCGATCGTAAATGTCTGTAAGATTTTAAAAATTAGGGTTAGTTCAAAGAGTTTTTTCCTTTTTTTATTTTTTGGACCAAACTTTTCCCTCTTCCGAAGAGACAAAATTTATTGTCATTCTCCAGTAGTCCAATTTTCTAAAAAAAGGGTGAACTTGAAAATTCGTGCTCAAATTTTCAGAAAAGGAACCCAGAGAGTACTGTACTAGTTTTTAAAAACATTAGGGGTTTTAGATTTTTTTTTTAACATAGGTTTTTTGTGCTAATTAAAATTAACACATGGAATTTTGTAAATTTAACTCATTAAACGATTCTTTGTAAGATGTAAATGTGTATTCTTTTAGTAATTGCTGATCATTTGAAATTACTAATTACATTATAATATATATATATATATATATATATATATATATTTTTTTAAAAAAGGGGAATATTTATGTAGCTTATGTAGCTTAGAGGAATATTTATTTTCATTTAGAGAGTACAAAAATTGTATGTAGTTTAGAGGAAAATTTATTTTCATTTAGAGAGTACAAAAACCTTCTTTCTAAACAATATTTAACAGAGTCAAGTTCTTTTAATTTCAAATCTTGTGAAACCAATACACCAAAGAATAAAGATCTTTAGAGTTTTTTGTTTTCCTATAGTGGCTTATCTTTTTTTTTTTTTTTTTCCTTGAGACTTTTTATTCATTTATGTATTTATTTTTGTCACAATCCCCATAATCAAAAAATGAAACGGCTAACGAGAAATAATTTGTAATAATTTCTCACAGTTCAACAAGAAAAGAGAGGGGCGGGGGGAGGGAGGGGAATTTAATTATATATAACATGTAATGTCTGAGCCTTGGTTCGAACCGGGGACCTCTAGTGTGTGAGACTAGCTTGACAACTAACTACACCACCGAAGAGTTGTTGCACTTCGTGTTTCGTAACATTTAGGCAAACAAAATGACATGAATAAAAAGGAAAATGGCGCCGTTGCCGGGGATCGAACCGGGGTCTACCGCGCGACAGGCGGGGATACTCAACACTATACTACGACGACTTGCTTGATGTTGGGGTGGGCAGTCTTTCATATTCTTTCGTGCAGTTTCGTAGACTCAATTTATTCAAGTTATCTAAAAGACTTAAAGTTATAATTGCACCATAAAGTTAACAACTTAATTTTCTGTTTAAGGAATGGTTATAATTTCCATGCCCAATATTTTTCTATGATTTTTTTAATTTAAATTTTCAGTTTCAATAGTTATTATTTTTTAATTTATAATGAATCGAATAAGTACATCGAAGTTAGCAAAACTTTGAAACTAATAATGAGTGCGAAAAATATTATGTGAAAGCTATACTATATAATATAGCAACGAGGTACTTTGACTAAGTTGTGTTAATTTTGACTCAATACTTTTTTCTGATATTTTTTCGATTTGGATTTGTTTTTTTTTTTCGGTGAGAAAATTTCATTGTTTAATCAATTATCCACAAGTTTGGAAACTTTTTAAATGATTAGAGTTTATGTCAATCACTCAAGTACTTGATTGAGTCCATAAATTTAGAAAACACTCGATTCGATGTTTATAGGCTGATATATATACTACACATCCGGTCTCTAAATTAAGTACTAGTTAATTTGCATATTGTAAACTAGTGGTAAGTGCACACTCAATTCGTGTGTAAAAATAAAAATAAAAGATATTTAATTATGTGTTTAAATTTATTATATAGAATATAATATTTTATCACAATAATCATATAAACTCAAATGCGACTTGATTATATAATTAACAGGAAATAAAAAAAGAAAAAATTAGTTTGAATAATGAAAAAAATCAAAAGAAGAAAATGTGAATAATTAATAGTAGAGGGAAAAGAGATGAAATGTTAAACAGTAAAGATGAGAGAATGGGGCCGCATCTTCTCCTCTCCCCAATCTTCTACCCCAACCCCGTTCCCTCCTCGATCTCGCCATAGTTGGCGGCTAAGGTGTGGTGGCAAGCATGGGGACATAAGGACAAAAAAAACTTGAATAGTTGATAGGAGAGAGAAAATAGATGAGATGTTAAATAGTGTAGAGGAGAAAGAAATTAAAAACGAGATCAAAGACACTAAAGACTTATTAGAAGGCCTTGGTTCTTTATAAAGTAGGATAGATAGTTAGTTATACTATGAGGAAAAAAAAAGGAGAATTTTTTCCAAGATTGTGAGATTGTCGCACCCAAACAATGCAATGAAGTACCAAAAATATTTTTCAAGTTTGAGGTACATAAGTCTTAGTTCAATGGATTTTCTAATTTTTGAGGAGAAATTTATTATACATGACATTATGTTCACATTTACATTTCTAATATTTCTTAAATTATAACTAATTTACATTTCTAATATATCTTAAATTATCCAAATATAGGGGTAGTAAAATTGTTTGACGTATATGGGTCCAATCCAATCCAAGTAGTTTTGGGTTGTGTCTAAGTTTATTTATGGGTTGAAATGGGTTGGCTTTGGTGGGATATATATATATATATATATATATATATATATATATATAGGGTGTTAAATGGGTCTACACGATTTTTAGATGGGTTTATGTGGGCCTTGATTGGTTCCAACAGAAAAAAATATATTATAATTTGATAATAATTCACAAATTTAAAAAATGAATGATAAAATTATTTTTTCAAATTAAAGAATTTGTTAGACAACAAATAAATAGTTAAAAAATATGCAAAATTATATTGAAAAAATATACAAAATTTGTTTTCCCCCTCTCTTCTCCTTTTACTTTCCCTTTTATTTCTTCATTCTTCTCGCCATCAAAGCCACCAACGGAATATAACATTAGTCAAGTGTGTTGTATATTCACATATATATATATATATATATCATATTAGTATATTTATATAGTAGTATATATTTAACCTTTTTTATAATATTTTCAGCGAAAACCCACATAAATTTCGTCAAAAACTTTATTGTTTATATCAGATTAAATAAATAAAATCCGTGAAAATTTGACAAGAAAATTATGCAAGAATGTTTTATTAAAAATATCAAGATAATTCTAGTGGAAATTCCAGCAATTTTTTTTTTATTAAAAAATATATAAAGAAATAAGTCCACCTAATTCCCACTAGAATTCGGTGGAAAGTTTGGCGGTAAACAATCCAGTAGAAAGTTCTAGGAAAAATATTTTCGGAAAACTTCAATTGCGAACTTCCGCAAAAAATGAAAATTAAGGGGCAATGAATTCTACTCCGGATTTTCACTGAAAAACTTTGCCGGAAATTGGTAGGTTTTCGTGTTGATATTTATTTGTAAAAGTATATTAAATGTTAGGGTTAATTACATCTACCACCCCTCTAAAGTATCGATACTACAATTGGTCCCCCAAAAATTTTCAATATTACCAACACATACCCTGTTAAAATCAAATATTACAAATACCCCCCTGGCGAGCCGGTATCCGGTCATATTTTGGTGACGTAAGCAAAATTTTTTATGAAATTCCAAAAGTACCCTTGTCGTACATTCCGTACATTTTCCATTCCAGTGGGTGCCCTTTGTAATATTTTGATCTAATAGGGGGGTTTACGTAATAATTATAAATATGAGGGGTGGTAACTGTAATTTTCTGGCAATGTTTCAGTTAGAAATACTAGCCGCTGCAATTTTTAAAAAATGGACATTGCTTCCAATTTTTTGACCGTTATGAGCCTAATAAGGCTATAAATATCAGTGGTTTTTGCCATTTTTTCACCACAATTTCCTCAAATGGCTTCTTCTAGTTCTTCTTCTTGTGTGTATGGTTTGAGATATAGGAAAGAAATTTGTCAAAAGATGAATTGTGGTATGAAAACCACTATCAAGGTGGCGGACACACCGGCAAACCGCTATAAGTTGTTTTATTGGTGTCCAATTCATGGTTTTTCACATTGGTGTTATCCATTCTCGGTGGAAGGAGAAAATGAAGATACGGGGTTCATACAAAGAAGAGAGAACCGTAATGTGGAGGAGGAAGCAACAAGCTCGATGAGAACAAATGTTCGACCAACCGAAGTTGCAAATTCAACCATTGTGCAAAAGCTTATAGCTTTGAACCTTGTATTACTTGCCATTTATTTGTTAGCACAAATTGTATCTACTTTTAGCAAGTGAGATACGAAATTAAGTATTTTTGTAATTCCGTAGGAATTCTATTATGCAATTGTAATGGTAGTACGTTCAAACAAATTTTGTTGAACAAAACAAAATGAAAACTCTCCCTATGCGACTCACAAGCAACACAAAATCCAAAAGTAGCCAAAAGCATCCATCAACACAAAAACCATAACTGCATATGCCAAATCATCCATTATAGTGCATAAATCATCATCAAAAACAGTTTGTTCATTGGCCAAAAAACCATCAACACAAAAACTATCAACACAAAAATCATCCCTGCATATGCTACTACTAATTAGCATGTTTCTGCATGCACAGTTTGTTCATTGGCCAAAAAACCATCAACACAAAAATCATCACTACATATGCTACTAATTAGCATGTTTCTGCATGCACATACCAAAATATTAACAAAAACAGTGTGTTCATTGCCCAAAACATAATAGCCATTCACTGTGTTCTAACTTGAGATGATTGAGTAGGAATGTGAGCTGAATTTGTGCCTTGTGACCGTGTACGAACCGAACTGCTCCCAACTGCTGTATCTATGTTTGTAACATTAGATGTTGATGCTCCAACCTCATTTGATGACTACAAGACAGTAATTAGATTAAGCCCAAAATGAGTAATTAAAGAAATAGTGTACAAAAATATTAAATTTCAGCCTAATATTGAAGCATTTAACCTGGTTCCGCAGTGAAGTTGTGCAAGACCTCTTGTTATGTCCTTCCCTTTGACAAACACTACACTTTGTGTTCTTTCGCCGCCTCGATGGGATACACCTTGGCTCCTCTCCAGATTCTCTCCTTCGATGTTTTTTAGGGCGGCCTGGCTGTCTTTTGAGTATAGGTGGCAAAATAATTCTAGGCTCAACATCCTGCAAATCAGTCCAGAATTCAGGGTCTGGGATGGGATGAATTTTGTGACTATAGCAAGTCAAAAAAGTTTGTTTTGAGAAGCTAGTGTCCACATATGTCTCAATATCATGCCTCTTGTAAGCAATTGCAGCAGCTGCATGCTTACAAGGTATCCCGGATATGTTCCAAACACGGCAGTCGCATTCTTTGTTCAACAGATTCACAATGAAGTGTTTATTGGCATCTTGTACTTCAAATTCATGTGTTCCGCCCACCAATATGTCACATTTGATGCCTCCCTCCTTGGCTTCATTCAGCCTCTTTATGACATTCTTCGTAACGCTTGTACTCCATTTCTTGGGTCTTTGACTCCTTGTTTGAACCCTATGCATTATCTTTGACCGAATCCCATCCACCAATTTCTGTATAGGTTTGGCTCTCAAAGGCCCAATCCAGTTGTTGAAACTCTCACTGATGTTGTTGGTAACATGCTCATTCTTCACATCAACTCTAAAAGCATGTCTTGCCCATAGAGAGGCATCCCCAATCTCCATGACCCACATATAAGCATCTGGCTTTACATCTTTTAGAGCATTCATTGCTCTGTTGAAACCAGCTTTTGTATAAGCTCTTGCCGAAGCCCAAAATAGCTTCTTCACCAGCACACCGGGATGTGATTGTCTAAGATTAGCATAAATATGCCGGCAACATTTCCTGTTCACAGCATGCGGTGCAACATCGTGTAAAGCTTCAACCAATCCCTACAAAGATGAAAAAACATTCATTACAAATCCACACAAAACAATCAGCAAACATGGAAAAAGTTTGAGAAAAAATAACCTTTTGTGTGTCTGTCATAAAAGTCCAAGGCTTGGTCTGATCAAATCCTCCAAACATCCGACTCAAGCAATGTAGAAAAAATCCCCAACTTTCCTTGTTCTCTGTCTCAACTATTGCAAAGGCTAATGGATAAAGACCCATATTTCCATCTAATGACACTGCTGACAAGAGAACTCCACCAAATTTACCCTTCAAGTGGCATCCATCTAGTCCAACGAATGGTTGGCAGCCTTGTACAAACCCATTTTTGAGAGCTTCAATGCCAATGAAAAACCTCTTAAAAAGAGGCTGTGGTGGGATCGTGCCGGACTCATCCAATGCATACTCAAACTTAACAAAACTCCCAGGATTGGTTTTTTGAACCATGGCTGCATATTTGGGCATGAGTTCGTAAGATTCAGCAGGTTTCCCATGTATGATATCTAAGGCCTTCAATTTTGCTCTATAAAGCTGCATGTAAGTGGGATCAACCCCAAGTTTCTTTAACTCATTTCGTAATCCAGAATTCTTAATTTCTGGATTGGCTCTCATGATAGGCACCAGCTTTTCTGAAATCCAATTTGAACTAGCTTCTTTCAACTTGTCAACTCTGATGCAACTATGATCAGGGGAAGCACTTTTTATCATGAAAGAGTATCCATCAGGCATCAATGAGGCATGGACCCTCCAAGGGCAATTTGGAGCTGCACACTTCACTGTCACTCTTCTTCTTTCATTCTTCTTTCTCAAAATCTGTATTCCTTCTCTGATGCAATATTCTTTTAGCACTTTCCTGAATTCTTCAATGTTGGAGAATGCATCATTTTTCTGCAGTTTGAATCTCTCATTTGAATTTTCTGGAATGTGAACAGTTCTCACATCTGATCCACCTTTTAGTGGATCAGCCTGTATGTCTTCATCACTGTCGTGAACTACCTCACAGTGGTCATCGGACTCATAATCTGACATGTCGGAGTCCGATGATCGACTAGGCAATTCCTTGTCACTTTCTCCACCTTGTCTGATCTCAAGAGAAGACAATGATTCATCACTTGATGGTGCTTCTTCATTATTTCCAGCTTGTTGAGCATCTTCATTTAATTGACTATCAACTTGATCTTCCACACCCTCTTCACTGCTATCTTCCACACCCTCTTCACCAAACACTGTGCCATCATATACAGCATAATCATCAAGCCACTCAAGGTCAATGTTTCTCACGGCAGCATCCTCCATTACAGGAACATTTTGATTGTCTTCCAAATCAGCCTGTCCACCATCTTCTTCCTCCTCATTATGATCATTTAATTCAATTGCCTTGACAAACAACCTGATCTCCTTAGGACTTTTGGCAAACATCTTAGAGATGTCATCGTCTATAAACACATTTATTCTCTCCATTCTATTCCAGCTGTATAGGTTATAGCCTATGAATAGCTCACTTGTTTTCAATTCTTCCTTCTCAGGGAATGCTTTTTCAGTGATGTCCTTTGTTAAGTCTTTATACTTGTAATTTCTTGGATTGACACCCTTTAGCATCTTCTTCTCATTGTTATAATGAATCAGTATATTAAAAGCATCTGGCCTTCCCATTTCTGCTAACCTGTACAAAGGGGAATTAACAACAACTAAACAACAAGCTTCTGAAAAAAACCGTACTCATGGTTGTTTTAAATGGGATGTTTTCTTTTATCTTGCTGTTTTCGAACTCAAGGTAGTTTCACGGGAGCTGTGGTAATGAGCTGTAAGAAAGATGAGCAGAGCATTTAACTAGCTGCTGAAATTTAATGAGTTGGTATGTTAATAAATTAATAGTTTTATATTACGAATTAATTTCATTCTAATATTAAGAGTAATGATTATAGCAAGCACTAATACATTTTGTTAGTATTGCCATTTGTTCTTTCCAAAAGCAAGTTGCAGCAGAAGTTATTTTTTTAATCAATCCATTTTTCCAACAACCTCCAGTTTTATTGCTTGCCACTTCTTTACAAATCTCTTTGAGTTTTTATGCTTTCAAAAGCAGAGGCAATTGCAAACACTCTGTTATCATCAATTCAAGTTGACTGTTTGCTTGACTTCCAATAGCTGTCGATTTTACTTGTGATGCACATTGTGGATTGATGTATTTCTATGTTAAAGATCAAAAATAAGCATTTCCATAATGAATACTGTCAAAGGATTTTGTTTACTGTCATAGGATTTTCTGTTGCCAGCACAATTATTTCAATTTGGTATTAGATTTTTTATCCATGAGACACAAATGGAGTTGGTTCTTATGAAATTCTTGAGTTTCTTGTTCTGTTATTTTGCTGGCACTGATTCAATGTTTAGTAACTTGCAGAAATATGTTTAGATGGTGAGCAATGGAATGATGGGTTATTAGCTACAATAAGGGGGATTTTTCTAAAAATTAACAACAGCTAACATAAAAAAACCATATTAACCACAATCGGACAACAATCACCAAAAAAATTCAAAAATTTCAACAAAACAAAAACATTGTCAAAAAAACCCTAAAATCCTAACCCGATCTCATTTTCCAGCACCAATGTTTCTCAAAATACTTCAATAGCGAAATGTCGCCCCTATTTAACACTAAAATGCTAAATGCTAGTACATCTAAGTGATTCGAAGAACTTACCGTCACATCCAGTAGCAGAAACGGTGTAAAGGCTCCTCAAACTGCGCCGCTGCCGAATGTGCCTTCGTCAAGGACTACAACGACTATCCCTCTTGCAAAAAAACCAAAATCTCAGGTATTTGGGTGCAGAAAAGATGGGTTTTTACCCCTGGTACAGAGGGTGTTCTCGGAAAAAGGTGACAATGCCGAAAGCCCTAATGCCCGTCGCGGTCTATTCGATCGGGATCCTGTTAATCTAAACCCGATTACTTCTCTTTACTATGTTGCGCCTAGCTGTTTGGCTTTTCTTGCAATTCCATGGGTGTTTGTGGAGTATCCTGTGTTGAAGCAGCAGATCTCTGGGTTCCACTTTGACGCCAATGGTTTTATGAAACCGCTCACTTGTATTTTTTTTTTATTTTACCCTTTTTTTAATTGCAAAAATAAATAAGAGGGTAATTTTGTAACTACACAACTCACATATTTTGGGGTTTTTTACACAATACATAAATTGGAAAATAGAGGGGCAAAACCGGAAGTTTACCAAAATATGACCGGATACCGGCTCGCCAGGGGGGTATTTGTAATATTTGATTTTAATAGGGTATATGTTGGTAATATTGAAAATTTTTGGGGGACCAATTGTAGTATCGATACTTTAGAGGGGTGGTAGATGTAATTAACCCTAAATGTTAATATGTTATCATTGCCATAAAGATTTAATTTATTTATGTCACAGTTCCTATAAGGAAATGAAATGGGAATGTGAGAAGGAAATAATTTGTATTCACTATTGATTACTCATGCTTCAAAAAGAAAAAGGCAAAATTACAATGTCTGAGCCCAGGTTCGAACCGGGGACGTCTAGTGTGTGAGACTAGCGTGATAACCAACTACACCACCCAGACAATTGTTTAACAACCTCGTATAAACAAAATAAATGTGTAATACTTGGACAAACATAATGACATCACTAAAAGGAAAATGGCGCCGTTGCCGGGGATCGAACCTGGGTCTCCCGCGTGACAGGCGGGGATACTCACTACTATACAACAACGACATGCATGCTGGCGGGGCTGGCAGTTTCCCTTTATTTTTTTGTGAATTGTCTTGGATTTGTTTAAATATATATTCGTTTAAGTCAATGAAAATAAATTTATTCAACTTATCTAAAAGCAATTATAATACGGGTGTCCATGTTGAATTATGAGGGTTTTATTTTTGTTTTCACGGTGTGCAATTTATTTATAGGAACGTATTGCTCCTATTGTGCTTGCTACCGTCAGGTCTATTGTTTCTTCCCTCTGCTCTAAGCAGCTCTCGACCTTTGAAAATATTTATCTTCTTGTTTCTCATCATTACTATGTTTTTTTTAGGACGTATGTATGTTTGATCGTCATTTGGATTTTAATTTATTGTATTTTTCTACGGCTCGGTTTGCTACACTCTGCACTCGGTGTCTCATATTTTGTGGAAATAATAATAATAATAATAATAATAATAATAATAATAATAATAATAATAATAATAATAATAATAATAATAAATTCTGCTTTGTTATCCATGGGTTAGTGTATTGTTCCTTCTAACATACTTTTGATAATATGTATGTTGCGTGGAGATAAAGTATTGAATGAAATAACTCCTGTTTTGGACTCTCAATAAATGGGATTTATGATATTTTCTAGATTCTTGTGAATTGAGCTTGTATTGAATCATCTGTCTTCTGATATTTTTTTTTCCCTTCCGCATTGTTCTTACCTGCATGTTATATTATGTCATCTATTACTACACATGCACCCTTGATACTATCCCATATTATTAGAATTAGAAATGTAATGTTTCGTAAAATTAGTTGATTGGCTTTTGTATTTGAGGACAAAATGTATCGGGAGTAATATGAATATGGCAAGTTTTTTTTTTCTTATCTTTATGTAGACAAGAATTTAGTGTTGTGGGGCTATGGATTTGAAATAGTAGATTGAGCTACAGTAGATTATTTATTTGAAATTCATGAGAAATTCCAGATCTGAGTTTAAATGCATATCTAGATGTACTCTTCTTGTCCTCAATGGATCCGGTGCCAATCACTATCAGTATATCCAATCAACTTTGAGTTTTCGATGGTCTTGTACTATATGCTGAAATTTGTCGTTTCTTGTAAATATTTCAATATTTTTGTCGCAGCTCCATAGTGAATTTGAGTAGGATTCTTGTGAAACACTTTTTAAGCCCATTCAAACAGGTCCTATAACTTTTTTTGTCGAGTTTATAACTTGATGCAATAGCAGCTAGTTCCAAATTTGTGTGAAAATAAACTCCTACTAAAAACAAAAGGAAAATATCGCTCAAAAAATACTTTTTTTTAAACCCATTCAAACGAGCCATATAACTTTTTTCGTCGAGTTTATAACTTGATGCAATAGCAGCTAGCTCCAAATTTGTCTGAAAATAAGCTCCTACCAAAAACAAAAGGAAAATGTCAAAAAAAAATTTGGACCATTTCTCGATTTATGCGTGTCATCCTTGCGCAGGGGCCATGCTAATCTTCTCTGTATCGTTCCAATTTTATCGGATGTCCCCGAAGGGACAAGCTACTGTTGCTGGCTTTGTGCAAATAAACAATAACCAATACCTTTAATTTAACAATGTGGGAGAATAGACGAGAGTTTGAATTCGACTGGGCTTGGTAGCTTTTGAATTTGGGCATTTTAGAGCTTTAGTTGGAAATAAAAATGGGCCTAGATCCTTGATTTTATTTCCAGTTTGAATTTCTTATGGCTGTGTTTGTCTAAATAATAATAATAATTTCCCTCAAAAAAAAAGAGTAATCGTTTTATTTGTGAAGAGTTCATTCTTTCTAAACAATACCAAAAAACTTGTATAAAAACCTATGTCTGAGCCCGGTTTCGAACTGGGGACCTCTAGTGTGTAAGTGATAGCCAACTACACCACCCAGGCAATTGTTGCCATATCTCGTGTAAATAATATAATTGCGCAAAACTTTGACAAACAAAATGACATGAATAAAAAGGAAAATGCCGCCGTTGCCGGGGATCGAACCCGGGTCTCCCGCGTGACAGGCGGGGATACTCACCACTATACTACAACGACTTGGTTGCTGAGGAAGTTGACAGTATATTTATGACCCTTTTTAGATGTGCTCAAATACATATTTATTTAAGTTTTAGTTGGTGAAAATAAAATTACTCAATCTATCTAAAAGAATTAATTTATACTCACACCATACAGTTAATAACTTAATTCTCAGTTCCAAGAATGGAAAAACTATTTCTAATAAGTAGAAAACTATTTTTAAACTAAGACAAACTTTGATTCCAATTATATTGCCTAATTCAATTTAAATACTGCCCATATATTTATGTATGTATGTATATATATAGAGACACACACACACACACACACACACACACTATAAGTAAATCAATAACCCTACTTTTTTAACAGCATATATACTATAACTAATAAATTACTTTAATTCTAAAGAAAAAACATTCCTATTATAAGTTTAAAGGAAACTCTTTTCTTTTTACACAAGAACTTTAATTCTTGTGCATATATATAGTTGGTGTTGTATGAGTGTAGCGTTTTGCTCAATTTTATATAATTTTTGAATCAAATTTACAACACTCCCCGTGTTAATTCTAATAAATACAAAAAATTTAATATTAAAAAATTAGTGTGAGACTCTTCATATTTTTGAAAACTAGCACACTGCACCTTGAGTTCATTTTTTGAAACTTTGAGTACCAATTTTTAATTTTACACCTTTTCAAAAAAAATTGGAGAATAATAATACGTTTTGTCCATTTGAAAAAGGAAAAAGCTTGATCCAAAAACTAAAAGAGGGAAAAGAAACCCCAAACCCTAACATTAAAAATTTCACATGCTCTTATAGTTGATTTAAGAGACACGGGAGTTGTTATACATGATGGGTGGTGTGCTAGTTTTTAAAACATGAGGAATTTTATACTAATTTTCTTAATACAAGATTTTTTGTGCTAATTAAAATTAACACAGTTTTATATTTTTTTAAAATTTAACTCAATGTTAAAAGGATGCTTGTAAAGTACACTATCGGCCAATGGTCTTCGCTGGTAGTTTTTATATTTGATAGAGTATTTTATACTAATTTTTATTTTACGGGGTTTTTTTGTTCAATTAAACATAATTCAAGAGTGCTCCATGACAAAAAGTCATAAATTTTTAATATAATTTTATTGTATTGAGATTTTGCTTAAGTTTATTGTACGTTCTTCTAATTTGATTTTCAAATTTACTATAACTAGCAACACTGCACACTCTACGTGTGTGTAAAATATAAAAAGTATATATTTTAATTTAGTACTTAAATTTTTTTAGGATTAAAATATAAATCTCTTATTAAATTTCTTTTATAAGAATTTTTTAAAGAATTATTTCAAATAATTTATTAAATTATAATAATTTAAAAATAAAATAATTATAAGAAATATAATTACATGATAAAAGAATAAACACAAAAATAAAAAAAAAACCAAGTAATTGTAATTAGAGAAAGTGGTTAGTGGGTTGAGAACATGGGTTTTTCAAATTGGATGTGACATTAAAATATTGACCTTTTTATTTGCTTATTTATTTATTACATGTGTTTACTAATTAAAAGGGTAAAATTGGCACATCAAAATTTGGTATCCGAATTGAATCAATTTTCATGTGAAATTTCAATTTTAGCCACAATTTTAAATATCTCAATTTATTCCACATAAAATTGAAGGGCAAATTTTATAAAATCACATAAATAACCGCCATTTGAGAGACAAAAATAGCTTTCTTTTTATAATAATATAGATTAACTTACACGAACTGCGTACCATCCCAGAGCTAATTAAACATACCATGCATCAAAATCAAATAACAACTCAATCTATCCCCACATATCCATTACAGAGAAAAACTAATCTATGTTTTACAAATTATGCTTTTACATTATGTTAAAGTTCAAATCAACTTATTATATTTCAACAATTAATATTATTAAAATAAAATAAAATAAAAATTCACACGTTTCGATAAAAAATCGAATCCAATAACTCACATATAGTCTTAAGCCCATAGGTTCGATAAATAAAATAAAAATCCAGACGTTACAATTAATCCCGACAAACGTTCGACAAATTCCCTCTGCCAGAAGCTACAATGATGAGATCGCGTTCATCAGGACGTTTGATCAAGTCGTGTTCAATTGGTACATTAAAGCTTTCATTTTTTTTTTTGGGGGGGGAGGGGGGGGGGGGGGGGGGGGGGGGGTAGGATTTTAACGAATTTGGGTAATGAGTAAATGTAATAGAATCCTAGTTGTTTGCGTGCAAGGAGGATTTTAATGAATTTCGGTAATGACTAAACACACACACACACACACATATATATATATATAAATATAACAAGTTGTGTTTTATTGCTGTTACATTTCGAGATAATTAATAATAATTAATGTATTACCACTAGGTGCATCTAGACAGATCACAATTTTTTTTTATCTAGACAGATTCATTTTTTTTTTCAAAAAATAAAAATATATATAAATATATATTGACACTTCGTTGGTTTTCACTTGGTAATCCATATGAAATATTAAGTTTGTTTTTTCATTGATAATCTATAAGGAAGATTATGTCAGTTTTCCCTTATTAATCCATTAGAAACTATATCCGACGGCACTTTTTTTTTTAGGGACATAATTCTAACGGGTTTCCATGGGAAATACAAAAAAGCCGACAGACTCTTTTGGTTTTTCATAGTTAAATTCCACAGAAAATCGTATGTTTTCTTATAGTGATATTAATGGATAACGGAAAATTCAATTACCGTTAGCATTTGTATTTATTAATGAGATATATTATTCGTATTTGTTTAAAACATATACTATATGTATTTGATTATAGCCATTTGAATCACAAACTGATACAAATATGGTAACTCAATACATAGTTTGTTTAATATATGCTTCGAATACATATATATATATATATATATATATAGATATATATGAGGAAAGCCACATTGGGGATCGCGACTCGGGAAAGGACTTTCTTTGGCCAGGGCATGGAGCTGGAGTCGGATTCTAAGGGCCGGTTCTCTCTTAAAGAGCTTTTATGGGATTGAAGGCAGTTCCGTTAAATGCGGCTGACACCATCTGCAGGAGTATCTATCAATAGCTGCATACGAGTAGATGTCCATCTCTACAGGGTTTCCTAGTTAATATCGGAATTGGAAAGATGCTCGTAAAGGCCATTCCGTCTTATTTATGCCACGTTGAAAGCCTTTTCTGTGAAAAGAACTATCTCATTCTTTACACAATCAATCTTCTTTGATTGAAGGTGGTTCAAGGATGGGCCAATCAAGCCCTTTGCTGAAAGGTGAAAGGTTAGCTGTAGGCATCCACAGTGGTCTTCCTCTCTCCCGATGGTTTATATAGCTTGACTGACCTCTCCATCTCCCTTTTTGTTATTTGAATTGGAAAGTTGAAAAGAGGAAGGAAGATTCCATTAACGACGCCTCAAATGATGATAAAAGCTTGATGTCTTTCTATCACTGTCATAAGTGATGATGAAGATCAGGGTGATGAGGTTAACCTATTACCGAATAAGCATGATAGGATGGAATCATTTTCACAGTAGTACCCATATTAACATCAATATTTGCACCAGATAGAACTAATTTGACAAGAACAAACTAGATAAGTTAAATAAAGAACTTTCTCAACATGTTCAATTATATTACCCTGAGTGTCAATGATTAGTATAGGCCCTTCTTTATCCTCAACTTATGGGAATCACACCTAAACCCCTACAAGCCCTTACAACCTCAATAATACTCTCATCCCTTCTTAGTATCTTAAGCACATTATCTAGTGTATGTCTTGGCAAGTAATAATATATAAGTACATTACATGCCTTACCCCCTACCTTACGATACATATAAAGCAAATGATGGATAGTTTAATCTCTCTTTGTCACCCTTAGGTACTTTAACCCTCCACTTACCAACACATCTAACATATGGAACCCATTCTATAACACCACCAAACCGAATATCAAAATCAACATAATCAAGTAACACCTTGATCTGTAAATAAATAAGAGAACAATGATTAAAATATTATTTAAAGCAAATCCCTAAACCAGTAATTTAAAGAAAGCACATATATTATAAGAAACTAATGCAAATCCCTAAATCAATAGTTTAAACCAATAGTAATACCCACAATCATTTTAACCACAATAAATACACTACACACTTAAGTAATTTGAAACAATGACCTGGAACCTAATAAATTAAACCAACCAAAGTCTAAGTAACTTTACAGTGTTTACACTATATAGTAAACACATTGATGGTATCATATCTTTGTTAACCACAGTAATATCCCTAAACACTAAATTTCAAACAAATCCCTAAAACCCAGTAACTATGTTATGCCTTTATGTAGAAAACGACAGAGGTTTAGTTTCAATGAACAACTCATTCAAGTCACACTTTAAGATTTAGCACTAGGACCACATAATTAAACAAACCCCCACAAGTTAAATAGCAAGCGTTGGGGACCAAAAATCTCTCCAAAACCCCTCAAACAACATCAAGAGCAAGAAAATCACCACAAATAACCAAAGAATCAGTAAGACCACACATATAGACAAAGAATCTTACTACATACGACAACAATCGACATATTATACACAAATATTAAAGTTTAATCAGGGAATCGAACTTATCTTGTCACTTTTCGTACCTATACCCTTATAAGAAAAGACGGGATTTTCGATAGATTTTTAATGGAATTATGCCGAAATCAATATGTTTCGTCCAAATTTCGGCAGAACTGGTCTGCCGCCGAAAAAACCTTTGTCGCTTTTTGATTTTCGGCAGAAATTCCGCCAAAAATATTTTTTAATTTTTTCAAAATAAAGTTCCAAATGTTCCCCCAATTGCCAAACCTAGGACTCGAACCCAAGACCTCTACTGCACCCTCACACGCATGCATACACATGCTCGAAATTGCCCCAAATTTTGGGATTGGTAGGAGTTGAACCTTCATCTATTTGTTGGCAAACAACCCTCTTACCGTTGGGTTATCATTGCTTTTAATACATAAATATTATATACTTATAGTATTCAACAATTCAAATAAAAATAATAAATAATAATAATTCAAATAATAGATTTTTTTTTATCTATTTAAAATTTTATTATTTTTTAATTTTTCAGTAGAAAATTCCCTACAAAATTCCGCCGAAAAATTAAAAATTTCCTATTTTTTTATTTTTTAAATTTTGGGTAGAATTTCCCGCTGAAAGTTCCCCAGAAAAATTTAAATTTTTTTAATTTTTTAAAATTTCAATTGAATTTCTAGCCGAAAATTTAAATTTTAATATTTTTTAATTTTCGGAAGAAATTCCGTCGAAAATTTTCAAATTAATATTTTTTATTTTTTTTTTAATTTTCGACAAAATTTCCTGACAAAATTCCTTCAAAAATTTTAAAATTTAATTTTTTTTTATTTTTTTGAAATTCCGCCAAAAATCGCTTTTTTTTCTTGTAGTGTACGCTAAAGATTCTTCACTCCATAGAGCAAGAACAACGCCACTATATTAGGAATCACTCGAATTTCTTCAGGTGTTCGCCAATCGACCAAATATTCGAATATAATTGTCCAGATACTACTAAATTGATATAAATTAATATATAACTACCAAAAAAAATACGTTAAAACAATGTAAATTTAAATAAGAAATTAATATATATATATAATATACAAATTACATATTACATAATATATAAATGATAAATATATTTATATATAAATGTACATATTTACAAAAAATAAAAAAAAGAAAATGGAAAAACCTCTCACCCTAAACCCTTTCTTCTTCAACATGTGAGAGAGCGCCTAACCCCCTCCCCCCAATCGTTCTTCTTCAACAATAAGCCTCTCTCTCTCTCTCTCTCTCTCTCTCTCTCTCTTTCTCTCTCTCTATGTGTGTGTGTGTGTGTGTGTGTATATATATATGTGTGTGTGTGTGTGTGTGTGTAGTATATTGATGTGTGGATTAATAGGTGTATCTATATATGATACATATGGGTCTATCTCTCTCTCTCTCTATATATATATATATATACACACACACACATTAGTCAGCTGACACACTCGAAACATGTGCCAAATAAAAATAAAATATATCTTAATTATATATATTCATATTATGAATATAAAATTAAATTATTTAGTGAATTTTATACATTATTTTATAGTTTTTAATTACTGTAATGTGCATATTTTATTAAATTTATTATCGAAAATTGTTTAAAATAAAAATAAATTATAAAATAAATAAATAAATAATAAATAAAAAAATTGTAAAAAAGAGATAAAAGAAATATGAAAAAATATAATATATATTAATAGAGGAGAGAGAATGAGAAAAGCAATAAACTACAAACACGTTAATAGTGGGAAAGGAGATATGAGAGAGAATATAAATGAAAATGAAGAGATCAAAAGAGACCACAGAGACTAAGGTAGTTATTCGACCCTCTACATGCTTTATAACTAGTATAAATAAGGGTTTTTTGACTATTTCTTTTCTTTAAGGTGTTTTTTCGGAGATTTTAAATGATACAGAGGGTTAAAATTCAATTAACACATTAATTTTTTTTTTCTATTGGGACCTAATTTGGGAAATTTTGTTCAATATGACACCAAATGTGAAAATTAAGAATTTATAGGACCCAATTTTTTTTTTTTTTAAAAAGAAAATTTTGTAGGACGAAATTAGCATGTTTTTCTCCAAAATTTTGTTTAATTTGACAAATCACGAAACTTTTCTAAATAAAATGCCCTAATCGCTTGGAATAAAGTGCTACAAAGGCATGAATGTTGATGTACAGAGCAAATGGATATCAAATTACTTACAAGGATCTTCATTTCATGGATTGTTTGATGTCAAGATAGTTGTGTCGCTTTTATCCATTGTTATATTTTTAGTCATGGACTCCTTCCCTCTATCAGTTTCACCAGCACAACCTAACGCTTCAGAAACCATATCAAGAACTAAATGTGTGATTAGAAAATTAGCATTACCAATTTAGAATCATAATTGAAACATGGTCATCAATTCCAGGACTAAATGTGTAAATTATATAAGTTACAAGAGTGAGTGTGTAACGAGATCTAAGTTACAGGACTGAGCGTATCATGAGGTCTAAGTTACATGATGGAAAATGTAATTTTGATTTGCCAAAAAAAACTTGTTTGTATCTTGTTGCTTTATACTTTTAAAAGAAGTTTCTTTTTCTTTTTAGTATCACTAACACATTTCTCATTTTGTAAAGTATTTTTTTTTTTGTAAATGATTAAATTATCATTACATGAATATTAATGATCGTCAAGTACATCATCAAATATCAATCATTATCAACAAAAACCAATCAACTATGTCATCGAATAATCAAACGGCTACAACTAGAGTAGAACAAGAGTTACTATAAAAGTAAAAATACAAACCCGCACAAACTAGTGGAAATCCAACTCAGGACCTCATGATCTTGACACCTCAAATTCGACAGTTAATCTAAATCTCAACAACCTCTAAAGTATATTTTTTGGTGTATTTAAAAGTCAAACTATTTCAAAGATAATTCCACTGTATAAAAAAAAAATTAAGTAAGCTCCCCTCAATTCTTTTTTTTTTTAAACAACTTATAAACTGTATAACATCAAAAGATAAAAATACTATAAATATTATTTTTCAAAATAACATTCCTATTATCTCAAAAACTATTTATTTATATGAAATTAATTTTACATTATTAGTTTTTGTCATCATTACACTTAAAATAATTTATAAGCTTTTATGTTTACCAAACAATATCACAACTTATAAGCTCAAAAAAAATTTGTAAGTTACATGATCTTATTTTATCCAAACACTTTGACAACTTATTATTGAAATAAAACGCATAAGTTTATAAGCTCTAAAAATATCCTATAAACTCTTTAGAATAAGTTTGGCCAAACAACCTTTTAGTAACTTAATTTTTTTTATTGATATCAGTGATTTTCATTCAAAGTTTTAAAGATTTTAAATTCCACAAAACTTCGATGGGAGGTGCAGTTTTTAGTTTCATTAATTCTTAAGGAAAGCAAAAAGATCCTACGCCAAATTTACTTTTGCCACTTTGTTATAAAATAAATTATAAAAGCTTTCGAAATCAGCGACTCGATTACGTTTGATAAATTGAACTAAAATTTGGACAAGTATTTCGGGTTTCCTTCTTTTTGGTGTTTGCCCTAGCTATAGAGTTTTATTATTATTATTTTTTTTCCCGAAAGCAGCTATAGATTTTTACTTTAGCTGGCCAACTTGAATTTTATTTTGTAGTCAGTCCTCAATTCTTTACGATGCTGTAAAGTGAAGCTTTGTATATTAAAATTACATATACAATTGAAAGAAACAAGACATTGTTCTGCACACATCGACAGACATGATATATAAAATTTGGGCATCGTATAAATACATCTAGCTAGGAACTAAAAAACTTAGTAAATCAATCACAAGGAAGGTATGAGAACCAGAATGGAGGATTTATTCGACTCAACGATGGGTCAACCTTAATTTGCGTAATTTGAGCATCTTCCAAGCTGTAGTAACCCATGTCTTTCCCGCCTCCTTCTTCTTGTCCGGTGTAGATTATATCACAATCATCGCTAAAATATATACAATTAGACTTTATTCCAAGCAACTCAGAGGCACACACTAATGATATTGAAGTGTTATGCCCCACAAAGATAGCTTCATCGCCCAAATTCTTAATCTGTTTGTAGCCTCCGTGGATCAAATCCAATTCATACACCTGAAAATCAGTCACCCAATATTCACATGCATCATCAAGTGGTAAGTTGTTGTCGTCGTCGTCCACATCATCATCATCATTTTCTTGAGCCACAACTGGTGGTTGTTCTCGACCTCCATATTCTTCATGTTCCTGCCGAACCAGAACTAATAAGCCCCTTGCTGATCCCACAATATACGGACAATTGGATGAAATGAGATTAGTATCTATCTTCATGACTCGACGGACGACAATGAGATCATCTACTCTGAAACCCCAAACAGAACCATTACACGTGATTGCATAGAATTGATCCTGGTAATATATGACATCACAGAAATCCCCTTCTTGTTCGACTCTGGTCCAGCCAGTGTCCCCTGGTCTCCAATAACCCAGGTGGAAACCTCCGTTATGAGCAATCATCAATACAAAGTCTGATGATTTTGATGGGTTCCCAGACAACGCCGCTTTTCTTGTGAAGAGGTAAGATGGCCAAGTTATGCCCCGATTGTAGTCCTCAATTGATGTCTGAGGAGGAAGTTTAGTCACAGACCGGGAAAGCGGATGCACCAAATTCATCTCCCCATGCCTTTGCGATATTGTGAGGACCCATCCATAATTTAATCCAATACACCTTTTGTTGGACATCTCCGGAACATATAGATTCTTGGTTAATGTATTTTTTTTTGAGAGGCTGTAAATTTGTCGATGATAATCAGCATCCTCAGGCTTCTCCGGGAGGATCAGCCATGGTACTCGAGGGCAGCGTAAACACTTGTCATCGCTAGCAGCTTCCCTCCATGATTTGCAGACGAAACGAAAAACCACGAAATCTTCTATCATCTTTATCTTTTGGATGATGGAAACAAGTAGATCATAAGGAAGCCCAGCCCAATTTGCCATGGTTGCTGAAACGATAAAATTATTATTCACAAAAACTATTCTGATAGTAGAGAAAGGTATAGGGTATTTAAGCTATTTATCTGCTTGGCCCGCTCGGTTTCCGAGGACCAATCGGATTTGTGTTCTGACTATCTAACAACTCCTAATCCCAATAGGATTTTATTAAAGTCAAGATAAACTCAAATAATTCATAAAAGGAAAAAAAAAGTATATAATTTTATAGTAAATAAATATAATTATATAATTAAAACAATCAAAAGTAAGAAATTTGATAGAATTTAAAAATAACTAAAAACTTCTTATCTTTTTCATAGAAGATTCAAATAAATCTAACATTCTTGTTGAGAGCCTTTAAGAATATCATCTAAAATTTCAGGGTTACTGTCATTAAAGAGCACTTATGTTTTTATTTTAGAATCACTTTCATTCTAATATTTAAATCATGACTTTTTGGTCCCGTATATTCTAATTTAGTATTGAGGTAGTCCCTCAAAACAATATTTAGAACAAAACTCACAGGAAACGAATACATGCACAATTTTCATCAATTTCAAAGAATAATTACACTTTACTCGTTGAAAAGAAATTGAAAGAAAAGTTCACCAAAAACAGGCGGGCAAAAGTGCAATTAAACTTGACATTGATGAAAATACCCTTGAAATTGAGCAAGATTTCACATTTTTCAGTGAATTTTGGCCGCCGGAATATTGCTCGAAAGGACTATTTTGATATTAATTTTTAACAAGAGGAACTAGACAACCACAATTTGAATATTACAGATGCAGTGATTCTAAATGAAAATATCACAAACCATTGATGGCATTAACTCAAAAGTCTGGGGGTCTTCAACTTCCCCAACCACAATTTTTGTTTATTAATTTATTAGCTTTCTGTCGAAGGACTAGGCATGGGGGTTACAAAAATAAATCATTCCTCATGACTAGATTGGCCTAAAAAACTCATTTGAGCGTTAACGCTACAATTCAAGAAAATATCTCAAGTTGCTGAAAAATCTATTTAATTTGATAAAGTCATGAAAAATTTATCAATAAAGTGCCCCAAATTGCTGGAAATACAAAACCAGATGTATGGTGCAAATGGATATCAAAACACTTACAAGGATCTTCATTTCTTGGATTGTCTGATATCAAGATAGTTGCATCACTTTTATCCGTCACTATCTTTGTCATCATGGGCCTCTTCCCTCTATCAGTCTCACCAACACAACCAAACACTTCAGAAACCATACAAAGAATTGTGTCAGAAACAGTGTGTGATAAAAGGGGATAATATAGGGATAACCAAACCTTTAGCATTGATTATTTTGATAGTTTTTCACCTCTGGCAAATTTGGTTATTGTTAGAATCTTTGTTACTGTCTCCAAAGCTCACTCATGGTCAATTTATTAATTGGACATCAATAATACTCTTTCACATGGGCATCTTGATGAAGAAGTGTACTTGATACCCCCCTGAGGGGTACTTTAAAGCTATAGCAGGAGACGGTGTGCAAGCTTAAGCAGTCTTTATATGGCCTTTAAAAAGGCCTCCAGACAATGGAATTTTGATGTCATAAACAAGTTGCTTGAATTTGGGTTGGAACAGTCTGAATATGATCATTGCTTCTTCTATAAGAAGTCTGATTTTTCATTTCTTGGACTTATAGTTTATGTTGATGATGTATTAATCAGTGGATCAAATATGGATGATATTCAAGCTCTTAAACAGTTCTTACACGAAGCATTCACTATCAAGGATTTCGGTTTGGCGCAATAGTTCTCAGGGTTTGAAATTGCTTGAGTTTCCAATGGCACAGTGATTACTAAAAGGAAATATGTCCTTAAAATGCTTAAGTATGCTGGTTTATCCAATGCCAAACCAGCAGAGACACCCTTAGAACGGAACCACAGATTTCAGGATGATGATAGCCCATTATATCCTCGTCCAGATCAGTATAGAAGGCTTTTGGGCAGATTGTTATACTTGAATCCCTCTAGACCAGACATCTGTTTTGCAGTATAACAGCTGAGTCAATTTTTCAATCGTCCTACCCAAGCTCATTGGGATGCAGCTCACAGGGGGTGTTAAATGTGTAACTTAGTGTATGCATGTTCCATCTTTAGTTCCCAAGGCTAGCACACACAGGATAGAATCTTTAGTTTTCAGCTTTGTATATAAGTTTCCTGTTTTCATTTTGTAACTACTATTTGAGCATGTTAGTTAAGCAGTGAGATGTTTTTCCCTCTAAATTTCTCTCCGTTCTGGTTTTATACAAACAGAGATACATCCCCAATCAGCTTATATGTCACCCTCGACAAAGTTTTTCCGGTTCATGTTTCAGTATTCAGCACAACCAAAAAATAAAACATAAAATGTAACCCAACAAATACCAGAAAAATAAGAAAGAACAAGATCTAGCTTCTTCACGATCAGAATCTATATCAAAATTATTAAAAGAAAAAAAAAATTAAGCACCAAATGTAGAGCCAATGGCATGTGAAGGCAAGCTTTGATCAATATTTATCTAATATGTAACATGGAAGCCAACATTGAAATATAATAATTCAGAAGCCTTGTGAAAAACTTCCAGCATTACTTTTACAAGATAATATGTTAATGTTTTCCACATATTTACTTCCCTTAAATTACAAAAGATCCACAGACAACCCCCGACCAGCCTAAAAGGTTGCACTCTCTCTGTCAGTTGTACTAATTTGGCTCCCTTGCCTAGAGAAAGGAGTATGTATTAGAAGTATCTAAACAGCCAAATGAAACGAAGACCCATCTGAATCAAATTGTGGGTCTAAACCACCAAGCCCGTAATCTTTTCAAGATCTGAAATGCCCAATTTCAAATCCATTAGTAGTCATGAACTTCATTCTTATAACTACAAATCTCACACTACATGCTATATAACTTCACACAACTTCCTTAACGAGATGTCAAGTCAGAGGATAAACTCAAAGTATAGTTGGGAAATGCATCTAGCTCTCATAATAATAAAAGTATATGTAGCAAAGCTATATAGACAAAGCAGAGTCAATGGCAATTTGAACGTTAAGGAGAGACTGAAGCTGATGAATACATACCAGTCAATATCCTCCAAGGTGCAAGTTCACTCACATAAACAAGGAGTCTTGATAATGCATCAGGAGTATGGGCAAAGTCCACAATAACTCTAAAAGCTTGTTCTTCACTGATTAACCCATACCAGCCTGCAACCTCTTCAATTCGTCCAACAATGTCCTCCAAAGGTGCCCTCACTGCAACAGATGAAATAATGTTGCAAATATTATGCCACCCAAGTAGCCCTAGCGAGATTTCCATTATACCTTGACGCATATTGACCAAAACTTGAGTCTCACACAGAGGCAACCCAAATTTCAAAGAATGAGCATGACCATTCTTGTTCTCTACTGCAAAGGTCAGAATGGGTACATAAGGGTTCCCCCGTGCAATAAAGAACATTGTGTTCAGATCATCAAGGTTCAAAATTTTGCGATGGAGTGAGATATCAAAGTCGACCTCATCACGCCTTCCTAATGCCAACGCATGAGATGAAGCCTCCATGATCAATGCCTCTGTCCCGTTGTGCACTATCTTTGCCATCAATTTCTGAACCAAAACAGCATCTGGGGTCCCGTGAATTGATTCTGCCTTGTTATCCCCATGACCATAGTTTGCTATGGTACTCAACATACCCGTCCTCAACTCCACAGACTTGTAGATCCCTTTTATCAAGAGAGAAGCCGTCGTCTTCCAATTTATCAATTTGATACCAATCATAGATATACTTCTATGAGGATGCTTGAAAAAGGAAGCTGCTAATGCAGCAAGAATCACAATGGTATCCTCCACAACTGCAACAGAACCTCTCTTATCCGGCTCGTATAAGTACAAATGCCCATTTGTTTTCCTCCTAACACAACAGACAAATAAACCGCGACTCTCAACAACACGAGAATCATGCAAAATCCCACTGATTTCCACCTCTGAGTTACCACAAACAAATAGAGGAACCACTTTTTTTTCATCTAATAACTCAGCTAAGCCCAATTTGAACTGGGGTTCAACAATTCTAGCCTCAGTTTTTCCAAATTCATCAAACTCAATGTCAAAGGGCTTTGAAAAATCACCATCACTCACCTCAAGATAGGACCTTTCTTCAATTTCATCTTCATTCTCTTCATCATCAATCACAGTCGAGCCATAAAGTTCGTTGATTTCGTTCAAATCAACCACTTCTTCAGGCTGCAGTTCACGAACCCTCTCAATTCGAGGTTCGGGATTCTTATTTGAGTTTGGCTCAATTAACCGTTGTTTGATCAACACTCTCATTCCAGTTGACGACGCCATGGAATCTTCGGGTGGTTCAGGCGGGTCGTCGGCCAACGGGGTTAGTGTACGATTAGCCGTCGGATCGATGGCGGAGACGGCGGTGGTGGCTTACTCTGATAATGGATAGTGAAGGGACCTGGTCCAACAGCCCACTACGTAAATCATATATATATTGAGACATTGAGTGTCGTAGTTATTTGGTTCATCTCTTTCAGAATCTCTATAGTCTATGGGCTAAATTTGAAGTTCGTAGGCCTGGCAATGGGTGCGTTTTGCACAGCTCCAGGCCCATGTCCAACAGAGACGCCCAAATGCATCTCCTGACCCTACGCAGACCCTACTCGGTCCGAGACCTAATGGATCTGAAACTCGGATCCAGTACCCGATGGGCCTGGACCCAATTTTAAAATTTTTGTTTTATTGTTTGAATTTCCTGCTCTTATTTGCACTAGAAATATTCGAAGATTTTAAACAGTTATATGTTGATTGAAAAAGGGGCTTCTATGGCCATCCGGAGGTTGCTAGTTGAGGACGGTCATGGTATCTGTTGAGACGGGGTAAATGCGATTTACCCCCCAATGATTTTGAAAAATAAATAGTCCACTAACTTCCTCATGCTTTTATAAAGAGTTCACACTGCCCCTTATTTAAATTACAGATGTTTTTTATAAAATGTTGTTGGGAGAAAAGGAGTGGATTGAAAAGTAAGAAGTAGTTAAAAGAACATTTTATAAAAATCACAATTGCATACATCATAAGAAAAGTCAAAGATCTTCACACGTAATATATATATATATATATATAACTTATCTTGTGTAATCTGTTGTATCCGTTGATTACGTACAATACATAATATTTGAAAAAAGTAACTTATATATATATATATATACACACACACTTTTATGTGTTTTTAATGATAATTTATTTTAATAATCATATTATTAAATTTGATATATTATAATATAAAAATATTATATTATGTGAATAACAATATAGTATATTGTCTCAAATAATATGAACAAGAAATTTTTTAATGGATATCATCTATTTGTAACTTATATATAAAAGATAAACATACATGAACTTGAGGTGTTACTAATAGAAAGTATATATATATATGTGTGTGTGTATATATATATATATATATATATAAATGAGATATATGTGATATATAAGTTTTTGTAAATAAGTAGAATTATATATAAAAAAAATATGACTAAATTATAGATACAAAAATTCAAGTATTTGATTAGTTACAGTTGAATATCAATTATTCGCAATCGAATATGTTTACAATTGCATTTAATTTTTAAAAATTATAATCAGATATATGAAATGAATACAGGAACATATATAGGTTTGAAATATCCTACAAATATCTGCATCCATAGGATATTTAATAAATTTAATTGGATATGGACATTAAAATTGCATATCCAATTTGTTTAACATCCGTTTACTAAATATAATTCATTTATATTTATAGTTTTTAATTATTTATTTCTTATTCAAATGCACATTTATAAATTTAATTTATTTTAAAAAATATTTATAATTAAAGAGAAAATCATTTAGCAACACATTTTCTAACTTTGAAACAACACTCTTCATTTAGTCAAAGGAATAGGTTATATGATTTTGCAAGACTTTTTTAACAACAAAAAAATAGAGCAAATATATTTTAATTCATATTATAGAAAATATAATAAAGATTTAATCTAGATGCATAAAAAAGTTACTTCATTGTCACCATTAATATATACAATTATCTAAATTTTATTTATAAAATTAAAAATTCAGAACTTTCATATTTAAGGGAAAGTACAATTTAGTTAATCTTAAATTCTAAAACAAGGCTAACTAATCCAATTGAAACTAGGGAGGGAGATAATTAAAAAATACCGCCAAAAAATTAGCTCCACTTTTAATGCTAAAAATTGGCTCTAATTCTCCCGCTAAAAATAATTACAGCTACCCAATATACGTTAATACCAATTACTTCTTAGTTCTTACCTACCCCTGTTTTCTCTTTACTCAGGAGTCTTCCATTCTTTTGCTCTTCTTGCTACTTTTTCCTGTCCCTCACTTCCAGACCCATCAGGCATCAACCCACTCACATGTATTCTTGATTCTTGATTATATATATATATATATATATATATATGAAATTATTGATTGGTCCTAGACTCCTAGTGAAGTAATTTACTAGAGGTAGTAAACGGTCTTCCCTCTTTTTTATTTATTTTTATTTTCTTTTTCATTAGTACTCTACACCAGTGTATTGCTATTATGATTATGATAAATGTCCCGGTAGTCATCATATTAAAATAATTTTATGAACAACGTACAACTTCTGATTCTCTCTCTCTCTCTCTCTCTGTTTTTTCTTATTCTCTTTCTTTTTAAAGTTGTTAATTGCCCTCTGTATCAGTGTAGTATTCCACGCATCGAGTTCCTTAATTTTAGCTATGTTCTACTCTAAAAGTTTTTTTTTTTAAATATTCTACATTACAAATTTTTTACTAATTTAGATATTGTCACTATTTTGATTTCAGTGGCATTGGATGATAAACCTTTTGAGCATTTTTAGTTTTTGAATGTACTTGTCGTGATTTGAGTTATTTAATCAACCAATATTATCATGCTTTATTTTTTTGAATTAAATTAACTTTAAAGTAACTTAAAATCAATTTAGCTTTGCAAATAGAATTTAGAGGGCATTTGATACTTCTTTAAAAAATAATATGTGACAATATTTATTTAATTGCTATATATATATTTTTAGCAACCGAGTGAAATTGGTTGCTATGAGTATATTTCTAGCCACCAAATTAGTGACCAATTTAAAGTATTTATAGCATCCATTCAAAATTTGGTTGTTAATTTGGTTGCAATTGATAATTTTTCATAGCGACCATGGATATACTTGCTAAAAACTGAAATGATTGTCGCTATATTACCATTCATTATCCACTAGGTTATAGCAACCGTCCACAACTACCAAATATTAATTGGTTGCAAAAAAGTTACGTGTTGAACTCTAGCAAAAATATGCTATTTTGTCGCTAAAAATGTATATTTAGCAACCATTCTATAATTGTCACTGACAATTTTGCTGTTAAAGCTATTTTTTCTTGTAGTGACTGAGCTCGAGCCAAAAATATCAAGCTTGAGCTCAACTTACTTATTTAAAAAAAGGTAATTAATAAATATTGTTAACATATTATTGTTCGTGAATTGGCTCATGAGCTTTCGAACAATTATATTTAAACTTGAGCTCGACTCATAAAAAGTTTGAGTTAATTAGTTCAACTCATCTTGCACCACCCATAATCATATAGCTAGACATCATTACTATATCTTAAATGATCACTTAAATTTGAGTTATATGTACCAGCGATTAATAATTATTCTATTTCAAGGCCTAAACAAATCACACTAATTTTAAATATTGAATTCCACAATCCCCCCCCCCCCCCCCACACCCCCACTAAAGAAAAAAAGAAAAAGAAAAAGAAAAAAGGGCATTAAATAAAATAAGTTTCTTCCCACGAAAATTAACAAATCAAAATGATTATATATCCTTCAAATTAGATATCTTTTCAAAAAATTATATATCCCTTTTAAAAAAATGTGAATAAATCCAAAAAATTATATATCCCAACTCAGCTTGGCATGGTCTCTAAAGATAGAAAAGCAATAGTCAACAATCTTTTTCGTCCTTTGACTGACATCTGATGATCAATTCCCATCAAACACGTCTAATCATTACCATTATATATAAACTTGATTTTTGACCCGTGCGTTGCAAGACATGATAATTGCCAATTAAAAAAATAGTCTGTTTAATTTAAAATATAGCATAGATAATAAAATTCTTCTACAGATATAATAAATGCAAAATGATTAACAAAAAAAATATATTGAATACAACTTATTGCAATGATGAAAACATGACAATTTAATGCATTAAAAACACAATTTAATTAGCTCATGCTTTGCACGGACGAATTTTTTCTCCATTATTAGAACAAAGTGTGATATAAATGGATATCGACTTCATTAATTATAGCAAATATAAAATGACAAAAATATATATATGTAACAAAATTGTGAAAAAAGTTTTAATTGAAAAGGTGTATTTATGGACATTAAAGTAAACATAAAAGAATATAAACTATACAAATAAACAACAAATAATAGTTCATAGCTTCATTTTTAACAAAGTGTTCCGAAAGTAATTTATTACAGTGCATACTCTTTGTAGTTTTAAATCACATTTTGAGAATAGATTTCGTGGAATTGTTTTTAGCATATAAAACTTATTATTAACTTGAACCACATTTATAATACTGTAGGAGGAATTCCTTTTACATCATAAAAATTATAATTTTTTAAATAGTTTATATATGACTAAATAAAAGTAAAATAGTATCATTGAGAAGATAGTGCTATGTATTAACTTTTAGGAATAAGGATGCCACATTTCTATAGGTATATTAACAACTTCATACTTAAACTGTCAATCATAGAAACAATAACAATAACAACAATTATCTATTCAAGATACAACAATCGAAAATTTCGTAAAACAATTATTAAAGAAAGGTTTATAATCATGTTACGGATGATTTTTTTGTGCATTATAAGAATATCTGTCACATAAATGAAAACCGACTTTATTTTATTATAAGAGATATAAAAGGACAAAAATGTCTATGTCGCAAAATTGTGAAAGAGATTTAATTCAAAAGGTGTAGTTATTGACATTAAATTAAACATAAAAGAATACAAACCATGAAAATAAATTGATCGAGATTTAACAATATAATCTTACTTGTTCATGAAACAGAATCATATCCAATTTTTATATAATCTGGAAAAATATAAATTTATATATGCTAATATTCACCGTGCATATGGCACTGGGAGTTAATTTTATTTTATAAAATAAATTACTAATATCATATTATTAATCTAATTTTTATATGATCTGGAAAAATATATATTTAAGTTTGTTTTATATATTTTAAAGAGTTAGTTATTATTGGATGAAATCATAAATATTTAGTAAGAAAAAAATACAATATTAGAAATTTCTCTATGATATATTTGTACTTATAGTATGATCCAATCATTTAGAATTTTGCATAATGACTTACATAATTTATTATAGTTTTCAACAATAAAATTGGGTTAGGATGTTACATAATTAATTTAAATTATTTTTTGACTTATAATTATTATGTAAGTTTAACAATTAATTATTACTTAATGCATGCTAATTCACCATCACTTCAATCTATCTAGGATTAATCAACAAAAATTAAAAAAATAATAATAAGAAAACTTCTATCTAACAGTTCTCTATGGTTCAATAAGATATATTTATTCATGTCAATCATTTTGATTCATAAAAAGATATATTAAAAGAAGCACCTCTTGTTACATAATTAAATAATTCAGTTAAAAAAAACAATAATCTAAATGATATAAATACTAAATGCATTTAATATCAAGAATTACATATTGAAAAGATGAATACAAAATTATCCATTGATCTTCAAAACTACTTAATGCATGTAAATTCATCATCACTTCAAAAATCCAAAATTTTTCACTAATTGATACAAAGTTAATCATAGAAAAACTAATCAAGGGATATAATTATAAATTATGTTTAAAAAAATAATTAAGTAATAAAGAGTAATTTAAGGAGTTAAACATAAATATGCTTGAAATTATTAGAATTAGAAAATGTTAATTATAGAAAGATTTTAATGTGAATTAAAGATTGAAAATGTAATATGAAAAACGTCTTACATGGCAAAATAATGAAAGGACAACTTGTCCACCTCATTGTCCACATAAGCAAGGGATGGACACATAAAATGGACACCATTTTAAATATATATTGGACTAGTATGTAACCCGTGCTATGCACGGAATGAGTGATATCAATTAAAAATTTAAATTAAATATCGAATTGATAATTCATATTGCAACGAATTCTATGCATAATATATCTTTTAAATTATATGCATACAGTAGTAATTCTTTTGATCAAACTGCATAAAACACTCTTGATATGAAAATGAAAAATGAGTCTTTGTTTTACTAAAATAACAAAAATTCTCTTCACTGTATTAATAAAAATTTAGAAAATTTGAGTAATTTGCAAGTTCAATATCAAATAATCTAACGTCCAAAATTTTGATGCATAACAAAGATTAAAACTAATATAAATCTTACGAATTAGTTGATGGAAACACCATATCTTCTTAAGATAAATTTGTAAACGCAAAAAAAAAAAAAAACTATAATTATCTAATAACAAATATCAAATAATTTGTTAAATAATTCATTAAAAATATTGAACATACCGATGTTTAAAACAAATGATATGTATAATAGGCAAATTTATAAGAACTACAAAAATTCATTAGTCTTTTGTATTGTTGCAGTACTTAGAACTACAAAAAAGAACTCATTTAATTAATAAAAATTTTATAACAGTGAAATTTTGCCACAAATTTAAGTTATATTTAATAACTAAAATCACTTAAGTAAATGTTGTTCAGCAAAATTTAACCTAAAGATTCATCAAAATAACTAAAGTGTTACTTATTCATAACATAGATGATCAATTGTAGCGATTTAAATTTCTAATGATCAAAGTAATTATAATATTCAAATTTAAAAGACTATCATCGACATTAATCCTAAAAAGATTCAAAGTAAAGTAAATCCATCACTATTCATAAAAAAATCACACCAAAATAAAAGCAAATTTTTAATAGAAGAATTATGAACAGTACATATTATTTTAATACATATATGTGTATGGTGTATCAATTCAATAGTCTTGATATTTCTCCACTCAGTTTGTTCTGAGCCAAGTCCCTAGAGCAATCAATTTTAAAAGTATTTCATCACAAAATAGCTCATAATCAAAACTGAAATAAAATACATGAAAAATAATAACAATGATACTCACAGAATTTTCAAGTTAGGAATCTGAGAGAGTGTCGAGGGAATTCGACCAATTAACTGATTATTTTTTAAAATCCTGTCGAGGGTGATAACTACGATATTAGTAAACAAACTTGAATATTCAATAAATCAATAGGTAGTTGCAAATAAATAATAGGAAAATAGGAAGACGATCACGCTAATTTTTAACTTACAAATTCTCAAGCTGTTTCAACTTTGAAATTGAGAAGGGAATATCTCCATAGAGCTCATTGAAAGATAAGTAGATGATATGCAATCAGAAATATTTTGAAAAGCTTTTTGTACAATTTGTCACATTATTGCCACAACATATTTGCCTCAAAAGGGATCAACAAACATAACTGCAAAAAATAAAAAATCGAAAAAAATAGAAAACGTAAAAAGGAAAAAAAAATAGGAAACGTAAAAATAGTTTGGAAACTTACCTCAAAAGGCACCAACATGCACAATTACAAAAATAGGAAACGTAAAAATGGCTTGAACCTACTCAAGTTCTTTATAATTATATTTGAAGATGTGTCTATTTATGCACCTATATGTATTAAATTGCCGATAAGAATAAGAAATTATGCAAATTGAGCTCATTTAAATTTGCTCAATTTGCTCAATTTATAAATTTGCTCAATTTAAATTTGCTCAATTATGCACCTATATTAAATTTGATTGAGCAAATTGAGCTCATTTAAATTTGCTTAATTATGCACCTATATTAAATTTGCTCAATTTATTGTCTTGTAATTAGTAGGTTGACTTGTAATTAGCAAATTTTATTTATTTATTTGATTGTGTGCTTTTTGAGAATCTTGTATTTTGAACATATATTTTTTGTTTTAAAAAAATCAAAATTCTAGAAAATTAGAATTTGGTCAAAATTAAATGAATTTGAGTCAAACACCTTTCTCAAATATATAATAGTATAGATTAGATACGTTCCCCCCAGTCAGATGGTAAGGCATGCAAACTGAGCCCTTCTCTGTATCTTTATTGTGCATCTAATTCCTTTCATTAAAATTGCCTAAGCACTCAATTGAACATTGAGAGGCTATTCCCGGGCAAAATCGAGTAGTCTCAAGTCCATTCATTCCCATTGTGTAGAAGGGCCACCAACACATCTCGAGCGAAGCACTTGATTCCTGTAAAGGCACATTCAAGACAACATCAACTTCGATTTATATTTGAATAAATTTTAATTATTAATATGAAGTGGGTATACATATACACATAACAAAGTTGATTATGTTCTTTAAACTTTTGAATTGATTTAAGTTACAATATGTGTTATTCTAGGTAAATTATGGACTCTCTTGAAATAATAAAGATGTGCAATCAGTTTTGTTTAAAAGAGTTAATTCCATTTTTAGTCTCATAGAAAATTTTCAATTTCACATTTAGTCCCATAGGATACATTTTGACACATTTAGTCCCATAGGACACGTTTTCTTGCCACATTTAGTCCCACCAACAGTTTTTTTAAATTGGATTTTTATCATCTGCCTACGTGTCAGGCAAAATAAGTAAAGTGGCAATCTCATGCGATGACTTAGAGTTTTTAGTGCTGACTTGGTCGAGTTAATTCCATTTTTAGTCCCATAGGAAATTTGTCAATTCACTTTTAATCCCATGGGATCAAAATTTTCACCTTTAGTCCCATAGGATAGATTTTTTTGCCACATTTAGTCCCACCGGCCAAATTTTAATGGTGGATTAACAAAAATAACTAAAATGTGTGATGACTAAATTCGTGTGGCATTTACCAGCATTTTTTTTTTACATATGTTGCACTAGACATGGTAGTAACAAGGGACCAACTCATTCAAAATATAAAATATAATTGAATAAATAGAAAATAATATATAAAAATTTAAATAATATAAAATTTATATAATAAAAAAACATCCACGTTAAAAATAAAAATTTAACTTAGAATTTAAAACACATATTATCATACCACCCCCAAAATTCATCTATTATCATAATATATATGTGTATTTATAATATTTCATAATATATATGTATGTATTATATATATATATTATTTTTATATATAAATTATCTATATATATGTTTTAAATTCTAAGTTAAATTTTTATTTTTAACATGTTTTTTTTATTATATAAATTTTATATTATTTAATTTTTTATATATTATTTCCTATTTTTTAAATTATATTTTGAATGAGTTGACTCCTTGTCATTGCTATGTCTGGTGCAACATATGTAAAAAAAAATGCTGAAAAATGCCACACGGATTTAGTTATCGAACACGTTGGTTAAAATTTGCCTGGTGGGACTAAATGTGGCTAAAAAACCTATCCTATGGGACTAAATATGAATTGGCAAATTTTCTATGGGACTAAAAATAGAATTAATTTGACCAGGTCAGCAGTAAAAAGTCCAAGTCATCACCTAAGATTGCCACTTCACTTATTTTGTTTGATATGTAAGCAGATGTTAAAAATCCAATTTAAAAAAACCGCCGATGGGACAAAATGTGACAAGAAAACATGTCTTGTAGGACTAAATGTGTCAAAATGTATCCTATGGGACTAAATATGAAATTGAAAGTTTCCTATGAGACTAAAAATGAAATTAACTCTGTTTAAAATTAAGTAACTTGAAGGCTACCCCCATATGCGAGGACAGAACGCTTATATAAGACGTTTCTCTTATCATAACGCCATCACTTTGGGTGGAAGTAAATGTTACTGACAATGAAATTATTAAATGATGTGTGGTTTGGTCATAGTGTGAAGTTCATGACATCAAAAATTCTGTAAGCATACAATTTGTGGTTTTGGTCCCACTAAATGCGTATGGGTTATTTATCTGATGCATTTGACTTTGGTTATATATTGTCTCTTAATAACTTGAAAGCCATTAAACACATTACTTGATGAATGTATTGAATAATTATTGAAATGAATGTATCCTCTCCCCCTTTCCCCTTGAGTGAGTATGTGCGTTTGTGTGGGGGTGTCTTTCTGGTTGACATCTGTAGGGTGTCCGAGTTGATTGTAATAAAACAAAAACAATGTGCAAAATGATAAAGGAATTGAATTGTATACTCTCACATATAACGTACAAAATTAGGTTTTAAGAAGACGAAATATAGTTGTCAACATTATGTTTGGGCCTACAGTTTTAGTGAGAAAAATATTTAAAATATTTTGATGACTTCAAGTGATGTACATAACTTTCTAGTTTGTTCCTTCCTTCACTTATCATACAATTCTCATATAATTAATTAAACGTGACAAACTTTGTCCGAATAAGAAGTTTCCATTAGGAAAATACCCATTTCAAAGCTAAAAAGCAGACATTTCTTCTTCTTCTTCTTTTTTTTTTACATTGAATGCACTCCCAATTTCCATCTACATGCAAAAGATAAGTGCAGATCACAATTTATGACCTTTGTACCCTGGCGGTGATTAATGTGTGTGATTTCAGGATATGCTAAGAGTTACTATCAATTCTTGAGGCAATTCAAAGTAGGATTGGATACATGAGCTCTTCCATGTGCATTAATGCAGTGGGCAGACACTGGAATATGTGGATTAGATGGTTTTATATTGATGTTATCCAATATGATATCAGTGCAAGGAACTGTTTGGCTGCAACTGAAGTTGATCACGCCATTCTTGCACGAAGATGTTCCACGTAGACCAATATATCTCACATTGCTAATTTTGACAGCAGATACCTGATAAAGGTACGAATGAGCATACCAATAAGTGAAGAAGACTACGCAAAAGCGCCCTATCACTTGTTAATAACTAATAAACGGCTAAAGGTCGTTGCCAAGCAATTAGAACCTGTATTTTTACGCGGATATATACAAATATACATACACGTATAGCATATATAATATATATGTATGGATTACAAGGAGTCTGATCAGCGTAATTATAAAACTTAACGGGGTTTTGGGAATTTTTCATTCTCAGAGGGTGAGTGTAACTAAACTTGTATACATATATTGCAAACAAAATAAACTTGTATTCTATCGTAAATCTAAAAGACGGTGGCAATATCACAAAAATGGCAAAATATGTTTGCAATCTTTCTCAAATATCGAGTGTTTAACTGTTATGTTTTGGCTTAATTTCTCCCACATTGCTTAGTTAAGGAACATGGGAAGTTCCTTAATGCTATAAAAGGACTTCTTCCCTTCCTTATTTGTCATCCCAAAATTTGTACTCTCTTCTCCCAAATTAAAAGAGCAGGCTGCGTTAGTAGTGCTCGGAGACGTAGGCATAATTGGCCGAACTCCGTTATCAATTTTCGGGTGTGTTCTTTCCTTATCTCTTTTAGTTATTCCGCATTTGATTTGTTTCTTTTCGGTTATAGTATAGTATTCAATATTTATTTGTCGGGTTTATTTATAGTGTATTGTACTATTCATTTGGGTGTATTTTTCTATTCACGTGTATGGTACTGTTCATGTATACACGGGTTTAGGTTGTGATAATATACTGTGCAAGTAAGTTCTGTCTAGGAGACTGGGTTTTAAGTGGGACCATTTGTGACCCCTCCAGCCTTTCCTGGGAATTTATTTGGAATGATAATTTTGTCTAAGGAGACTGCTCAGTAGTCTTTCCTGAAAATTATCGAATCAGTACAATTCACTAGTTGTAGTTTGAGTGGAAAATTACCCGATTTTCCCAACAAGTGGTATCAGAGCCGAAGGTTCGTCCTAGGTCTGTTTGTAATTTTGTTTATATTGAATACTATCATTCGAGTCTGTAATGGCATCAGAAGTTCCACCAACAAATTGTGTTACATCAAATATGACACAAGGGACATCGACTTCCTCGTCCTCATGGGCAAGGTTTCCAATGTCAAGTTTGAAGTTGGCGGTAGAGATATTTGACGGTACTGGCCATTTCGGCATGTGGCAAGGCGAGGTCATGGACTCCCTTTTCCAACAGGGCCTTGACATCGCCATTGAAGAAAAGAAACCAGAATACATAGAAGATAAGGATTGGAGTATCATAAATCGGTTAGCATGCGGAACAATTCGATCGTGCCTGTCCAGAGAGCAGAAGTATGCATTCAAGAATGAGACTTCTACACATAAATTGTGGAAGGCGTTGGAGGAGAAATTTCTGAAAAAGAGTGGTCAGAATAAGCTCCTTATGAAGAAGAGGTTGTTCCGGTTTGATTATCAACCAGGTACTACTATGAATAAACACATCACTTTGTTTCAACAATTAGTAGCAGACCTGTTAAATTTAGATGTAAAATTTGAAGATGAAGATTTGGCTTTGATGTTGTTGTCATCTCTTCCCGATGAATTTGAACACTTAGAAACTACTTTACTTCATGGGAAGGAGAATGTATTTTTAGATGCTGTATGTTCTGCATTGTATAGTCATGAATTGAGAAAACAAGATAAAATGAGGAACAAAGTAGCTACAGCAGATGAAGCATTAGTGGCGAGAGGTCGTCAGCAGAGCCAGTCAAAGGGGAGAAGAGGAAGATCAAAGTCGAAGAGCAGAGTTGCCAAAGATGAGTGTGCTTTCTGTCATGAGAAAGGGCACTGGAAGAAAGACTGTCCAAAGTTGAAGAATAAAGGGAAGGCTCAGCAAGATGCAAATGTTGCAGAATGCAAAAGTGATGCAGAGTCAGATGTCTCTTTGGTGGTATCACCTTCAACATCCCATCCAGACGAGTGGATTTTGGATTCCGGTTGTACCTACCATATGTCTCCCATCAGGGAGTGGTTCTTCGATTTTGAAGAACGTGATGGTGGAGTTGTTTACATGGGCAATGACAATCCATGTAAAACAGCTGGGATAGGTTCAATCAAGCTGCGGAATCATGATGGATCTACAAGAGTTTTGAAGGATGTACGGTACGTTCCGAATTTGAAGAAGAATCTCATCTCTTTGGGGGCCTTAGAGTCAAAAGGCCTAGTTGTGATGATGCGAGATGGAATTCTCAAAGCAACTTCAGGAGCACTTGTGATGTTGAAAGGCGTGAGAAAAAATAATCTGTATTACTATCAAGGTAGTACAGTGGTTGGGACAGTAGCAACTGCAACATCTAGTAGCAAGAAGGATGCAGAGGCAACAAAGCTGTGGCATATGCGTTTGGGACATGCTGGTGAAAAATCCTTGCAAATTCTTGCTAAGCAAGGATTGTTGAAAGGTACGAAGACTTGCAAATTAGAATTTTGTGAGCATTGTGTTCTGGGAAAACAAAGAAGAGTGAAATTTGGCACTGCCATCCATGATACCAAGGGTATTTTGGATTATGTGCACTCAGATGTATGGGGACCTGCCAAGACTCCATCTCTTGGAGGTAGACATTATTTTGTCACTTTTGTTGATGATTTTTCCAGAAGAGTATGGGTGTTTACTATGAAGAAGAAGGATGAAGTGCTTGGAGTTTTCCTTAAGTGGAAAGCTCAAGTTGAGAATCAGACTGGAAGAAAGATCAAAGTTCTCCGAACAGACAACGGTGGAGAATACAAGAGTGATCCTTTCCTGGAGGCATGCCAAGAGTTTGGCATAGTTCGGCACTTCACAGTCAGAAAAACACCACAACAGAATGGGGTGTCGGAGCGTATGAACAGAACACTAGTGGAGAAAGTTCGTTGTATGCTGTCTAATGCTGGGTTAGACAGAAAGTTTTGGGCTGAGGCTGTGACATATGCTCAACATCTCGTAAATCGTTTGCCGTCATCCGCAATAGATTGCAAGACTCCTTTAGAGGTATGGTCCGGGAAACCTACAACAGATTATGATTCTTTGCATGTTTTTGGTTCTACTGCATATTATCATGTAAATGAATCAAAGTTGGATTCACGAGCAAAGAAGGCTTTGTTTATGGGCTTCAATGCTGGAGTTAAAGGATATCGCCTTTGGTGTCTAGAGGCAAAGAAGACCATCATCAGCAGGGATGTTACCTTTGATGAATCTGCCATGTTGCATAAGGTAACTCAAGAAGGAATTGATGATACTCCACAGCAGGTGGAGTGTACGCCGAAGCAGGTGGAGTTTGAACAGATAATGGTGAGCCCAGAAAAAAGTACCATTAGTGACTCTCCCATGGCAGAAGAAGAGTCAGATGAGGAAGAGGTTCCGACCCAAGAACCTCAACAGCAGCCAGATTCAATTGCTGTTAGAAGGACAAGACGAGAAATTCAGAAACCTGCTCGTTTTGTTGACATGGTAGCTTATGCACTTCCAGTTGTTGATGAAGTCCCATCCACCTTTCCAGAAGCCATCCGAAGTTCAGAAAATGGTAGATGGAAAGATGCAATGGAAGAAGAGATGCAATCTCTTGAGAAGAACAAGACATGGAAGTTGACACAGTTACCAAAAGGCAAGAAAGCAATTGGATGCAAATGGGTATTTGCAAAGAAAGAAGGATTTCCTGTCAAGAATGATGTTCGCTACAAGGCAAGATTGGTAGCTAAAGGCTATGCTCAGAAGGAGGGAGTTGATTATAATGAGGTATTTTCTCCAGTTGTTAAACATTCCTCCATTAGAATTTTGTTGGCCTTGGTAGCACAGTTGAATTTGGAGCTAGCTCAACTTGATGTGAAGACCGCGTTTCTACACGGTGACTTGAAGGAGGAAATCTATATGTCTCAGCCAGATGGATTCAAAGTTGCTGGTAAAGAAAATTGGGTTTGTAAACTTAACAAATCGTTGTACGGATTGAAGCAATCACCAAGACAATGGTACAAACGATTTGATAAGTTTATGATGGGTCAGAAGTACACAAGAAGCAAATACGATCAATGTGTGTATTTGCGCAGACTTCAAGATGGGTCCTACATCTACCTACTCTTGTACGTTGATGATATGCTGATAGCATCAAAGAGTCAAGTTGAAATTGACAAATTGAAGGCTCAGTTGAGTAAAGAGTTTGAGATGAAGGATTTGGGAGAAGCCAAAAAGATTCTCGGCATGGAGATAAGTCGGGATAGACAGAGAGGCAAGCTTTGGCTGACACAGAAGCAGTATTTGAAGAAGATACTACAACGTTTTGGTATAAATGAAGATACCAAACCTGTAAGTACTCCGCTTGCTCCTCATTTAAAGCTTAACAGCCAGTTATCTCCAAAGACAGATGAAGAACGAGAATACATGGCGAAAGTCCCATATGCTAATGCAGTTGGAAGCTTGATGTATGCAATGGTGTGTACGAGACCCGATATTTCACAAGCAGTTGGTGTTGTGAGTAGATATATGCATGATCCTGGCAAGGATCATTGGCAAGCTGTGAAATGGATTCTACAGTATATTCAAGGTACTGTAGATGTTGGTTTAGTGTTTGAGCGGGATGAATCGCTTGGTCAATGCGTAGTTGGATATTGTGATTCTGACTATGCAGGTGACTTGGATAAGCGGCGATCTACAACTGGCTACTTGTTCACTTTAGCCAAGGCGCCAATTTGTTGGAAGTCTACTTTGCAGTCAACAGTGGCTTTGTCTACAACAGAGGCAGAGTATATGGCAGTTACAGAAGTTGTGAAGGAGGCAATTTGGCTTCAAGGATTGCTAAAAGACTTGGGAGTTGGTCAGAAACACGTTGAGGTGTATTGTGACAGTCAGAGTGCTATTCACTTAGCAAAGAACCAAGTCTTTCATGCAAGAACGAAGCATATTGATGTTCGCTATCACTTTGTGCGGGAAATTCTCGAAGAAGAGGAGATACTTCTCCAAAAGATTCGGACTACGGAGAATCCTGCAGATATGATGACCAAGGTTGTGACAAAAATCAAGTTTAAACATTGTTTAGACTTGGTCAATATCCTGCATATTTGAGTTGGCGCCTGAAGGCGCAAATTGGAAGCACTACGAAGACCGTTTTTTGTTTGATTGAGAAGATTTGCATTTGGTGGGATCAGAAATTGTGCCAAGGTGGAGATTTGTTATGTTTTGGCTTAATTTCTCCCACATTGCTTAGTTAAGGAACATGGGAAGTTCCTTAATGCTATAAAAGGACTTCTTCCCTTCCTTATTTGTCATCCCAAAATTTGTACTCTCTTCTCCCAAATTAAAAGAGCAGGCTGCGTTAGTAGTGCTCGGAGACGTAGGCATAATTGGCCGAACTCCGTTATCAATTTTCGGGTGTGTTCTTTCCTTATCTCTTTTAGTTATTCCGCATTTGATTTGTTTCTTTTCGGTTATAGTATAGTATTCAATATTTATTTGTCGGGTTTATTTATAGTGTATTGTACTATTCATTTGGGTGTATTTTTCTATTCACGTGTATGGTACTGTTCATGTATACACGGGTTTAGGTTGTGATAATATACTGTGCAAGTAAGTTCTGTCTAGGAGACTGGGTTTTAAGTGGGACCATTTGTGACCCCTCCAGCCTTTCCTGGGAATTTATTTGGAATGATAATTTTGTCTAAGGAGACTGCTCAGTAGTCTTTCCTGAAAATTATCGAATCAGTACAATTCACTAGTTGTAGTTTGAGTGGAAAATTACCCGATTTTCCCAACATTAACTAGTTTCATATTTGACTTAAATAGGTTAAAAAGTTATGAGATGGAGTAAAGGTCATTATGTGATCATTTCGTGGAGTTCATAGCACTAAAAATAAACTTGCTTACTTTGTTATTGCATTTCATGTGAGGGCAATAATACTGGTCAATGATAACTGGTTTATCAGCTGCGTTAAAATTTATATTTGAGAAGCTGATATTCCTCGCATATCCCGAACCACCCTGCACAAGAAATTAAAATAAAATGTAATTGCGGGGCCATAAATTTTTTTACTTTCAAAAATAATTTGTCTATTGTTTCAAGGATTCTGATCATATACCTGCCATGTTTTGATCCTCACTCCATTCTTAGTTCCAATGAAATTGCAATCACTTACATGTATCGCTTCTACTCGGTCGTACTTTCCGTTTTTTCCCAAGCTGCCCACACTACAAGATCAAAGAACATAATCTCGGCTCATATATACATATATGTGTATACATATAGGAGAATCAAGAAAACAAGAACTGAGAAAAGAATAATTTTGATTGCTAACTGAAAAAGCACATCAATTTAGTCATTGCAAGTTTTCTTGTAAAATTGTATCTTTTCATTAGAAACATGGATGGAACTAGGTGGATAGCAAGGGCAGACATCACCTATATATTTGTTTTAAATTTATAATTTTATTTCTCAAAAAAATGAATAATTTGTCAAATGCTGCACAAAACTTCAATTTTATAATCTTGGAGGAATCAAAATTTTGACTCTGTCCCTAAAAAAGATACCTTATTCCATGTCCAGGGCCACATGCTATGCCAGATATATAGACATTCGATGTGCCCCCATTGATGGCAATGCAATCGTCCCCTTTAACGACAAAATGGCAGGATAAATAGCGTGAACTATAATTAGCGTATATAATAAATGAAAGGATTTGGAAAGGCAGGAAGCTAAATGTGTGAGAAATTGAAGTACCGGTTTTCATGACACAGTCATGAATATGAAGGTTGGTTGAAGAGCTTATATCTATACCATCTGTGTTGGGGCTATCTTGAGGGGCTATTATGTGCAGATTTGAAACGTTTGCACTGTGGCATTCGTTCAAGGAAATATGGTTCCTTTGGCTGTTCTTGTGCGTCATTCCATTGATTTGTAGATTGTTGCAATTAGAAAACTTTATTGCCTGAGAAATATCCATCGAAACACACGCGCGGGTGCGCGCCTTATGAGTGTGATTTATTATGAAGTATTTAGCAAGAGGAACTAAAGCTATCAAGTCTTGGACTTACACTGGGTCGACTATGGTCGTCTCCCTAGAGAAAGAAAAATAAATGTGTATCAAAACTCAAAAATTGTTGTGCAATATTCAAATAAGGTCGTATTTGAATTGAAAAATTTGAGATATAAATTAAGTGAGAAGGCGCATTAAAGAACAAACTCACATGCCCCCACCACGAATCTCCTTGGCCATCAATTAATCCTTGTCCTTTTCCTAGCACAGAAAGGCCATCAACTCCATGAAAGTGTAGCCATTGATCGGTTCCCACATTTTTCCATGTTGGTCTTGGTGGTGCAACAATAGTTCCCAATATCTGTGTGAAGAATTAAAATCGATCACCTTATAAATATACAATGCACCCCTAACGAAGGACTTATCCTTAATAAAATGATAAGTGTTATCACAACAATTTAATAAGGCTGCTTATAATATAGCTCAAGACAAATAATGGACACCCATTTCAATAAATTGATAAAACTATATATATTTTTGAATGAATATATGTACTTTTTGACGTACCTCAATGTTATGGAACTTGATCTGCATGGGCCTTCAAACTCGATTGGAGACACCAAAAATGTCTTTTCACTAGGTACGATAATTTTAACACTACCCAAACTCCTTTTGCAGGCTGCTTCCCATGCGGACTCAAATGCCTATTAAGAGGGAAAGAAAAAGTCGAGTTAAAACATTAATAGTTAATAGCAATTGCAAGCTACATTGAATTAGCTTCATTTTATCGAATGGGGAGTTCAGTTATATAAACCTCTAAATCTTACACTTTGGTTGTTATCATGTTATATTAATAAAGGTAAATTCAATCTTAGATGATCTTGACATTTCTTATTTTCAAAATTTAGATAAATAAAGCATATTGATGGATACTTTAGAGTCATCTATTTTTCGATTGCCAGCGGCTCCAAATTTTGTCACATCATATGTATTACTGGGATGGTAGGTGCCGAATGTCGCTCTATTTGCGCCATGTACGATGCTTGACGCCGAAAATGCCCAACACAGGACTAGAAAATTTGCTAAAACTTCCTGCAATGGAAATTTAATTTAGTTCAATCACAAAAACATGAAATCAAATCGAATGTTGACTACCATGTCAACCAAAAAATTTGTTATACACACACACACACACACACAGAGACTACAATACCATTGTTTGAATGTGTCTTGAGAAAACAAAGACAACTCTTATTTCTTCTAAATGAACTTATGAATCTAAATTTATAGAGCGGTCAAATATATAATAGGAGAGACTTCTAATAATCTTTTGGCATACAAAAAGAGAGAAAATTGGAAAAAGTGAACTTGGACAGTAGTTTTAGGTTTGGAGCCAGTTTTGTTTTGTAATCTAACTAAATTTTTGAATTCATTGTACTAAATCTGAAGATGAGATTAACGAATGCATACAATTGAGAGACCTGTAGTACATGTCTTTTTAAATAAAGTTAGAAACAATATCTTTGAATGGATTCAGTCATTATAATTATTTAGTATCATTAAGTTCTTGTTTACTCGTATGGTAATCTATTCAAAATCATGATTAGTGGATTCGTTATATGTAATGTGCAACTCGGATTCTGTGTTTAATTCCGTTAGTACTTGGTTCTCTAAATTAATATCTATGTATAGTATATTATAGGGGGGAGATTAATTGACCATTATTATTTAATTTTAACCAAATTCTAGTAATTTTATTAAAAATTTCTCATCAATTTTCTTTTTAATGTATGCCTAATATTTTCATAATCTCACGGTTCTATAACTTTATATGGGAAAATATATCCACAACATATATACTAGAAATCAGCATTATAGTAAGTTGATTATCCCGCATTCTAAAACTAAAGCTCTTTATATCAACCCAACAAGAATACTAGGGATAGTTCGATTAATATTTTTCAAGCGTAAATTTTTGTAATGATAAATATATGTATAGGAGCCAAATATGCCAATTTAATGAAGAATAGTTTCAAATACAAGAGAATGAGTATTTTATTTCCGACAAACAAATATTATCAAACACTACTAGAAAAAGAGCTTAATACAACACACATAGTGTGACACTTTTAATTTTTAAATAGTACCTCAATTGTGCACCTATTATGACATTTCATAAAATGCTTTAATAGACTACATCAAATTTTAAGTATAATGCATTCTAGGTGACATGATGTACAGGTAGCTATTCAACTTTATTTGGATACCACGTAATAGGTCACATAAAAATAAATGGCTTAGATTAAATAGGGTATATCTAGCGGCTAAAATTAAATGTGACTAAAATTGGTCTACTACGATCTATGATCTATGATAGATATTTCCCAAGATAAATACTTAGTTTTTCTGTCAAATGTTTCCGTACTATTTGTAATCTACATTATGAAGATTACGTTTTTATTCATCATATTTGTGTGGAGTTTTTGCTGAAACATATTTGTTAGACTTTGGGCAAATTGGATTTTTTTTTTTTCTAAAATTATATCATGCTTTTATGTCATCTATTTATATTTCCTCTCCATTCTAGATTCAAACTGCTTTATGAATCTATTTTTATTTTTCATATTATTACTAATCATACCCCTCTTGCACTATGTCCAATTTCATAATCAAGAGGATGACCACTGAAGGTTCCAAACCAGCAGTTGGTAACGTTGCTACTATGATGTGCTCAGTAGTGTTGCTTGGAGTTGTAGTCAATGGAGTCATTTAACTTGTATAGTAGGGGGTGTCCACATTTTTGTAAATTGAGAAAATAAAAACAAAATATGAAGTACATATTGAAGAATTTTTTTTTATAATACACTTTTTTAATTTTCAAAATTTTAAAATAACCCACTTTTTTAAAACCCTTCAATAATACCCTAGAAGGCACTTTCAAAGCTCGGTTTTACTGTTCATATGGGCCGGCGTGATTTCCTAAAAACCCAATTTTTAGTCTTTATTTCACTAGAACCCATTCCAAAGTATTTTTGATCAATTTAGTCATTTTTCCTATAAAATTTCTTTAAAAATATGTTTGAAATAGAAAATTGTATAACCATCCTATTCACATTAAAGAAACTCAAATCTTAAATTTTTAATTACTTATTACTTTTTCTTAAATTTGTTATGCTAAATCGAGTAAAACCCCCCTTCATGTTATTGATATCAGAGCCATAAAGAGCCATAAAAATCATAAAACATGGAATATTTAGACTTGATAAAAGTATCAATCATAACTCTTTTAATAATTAAAGAATTATTTATTATTTACAAGAAATAAATGATAAAGAATTTAGTGATAACATAAATATAGAAAGTTTATCTTGCGATTTCTCATGTGATGAAACTGATTGGAAGTTATCTTCACCATAAAGAATAGATGTTTCAACAAACTAAAAGGTATCCAAAGGTTGAGAAGTACTACAAAATCTTGATATCTCTAAAGAAAGAAGCAAAGGCACATAAAGATACTGAAATAAGAGCATTATATTATAGAAAATTAGAGGAATATAAAAATCGTAGAGCTGTAATGATTCTACTTAGCAATGCCTAATTATATATTACATAGGCTGCAAGAAGAATTGTATCTATATCAAAAGGAGTTGGATTTTTATTTAGAAAATCAACTATCATAGAGGAGATGCTTTTAGAATTGATTTCTTGAAAAGCAAAATAAAACAAATAAATGAAGGACTTGATGTTCTAAGTCGATTATGAAACCAATAAACATCTTAACGACGGATACAGAATATAAATCTAATCCTAAGCTTAAACATAATTCTTGAAGATTAATCAAGAATATGAACACATTAAAACAGAAGAGAATAAAGCAAAATAAAAAGTTACAAACAAAAGATAAAAGTTACACAACAAAATGCTAAAATATCTTGGAACATATATAAAAAGTACAAATGGATAAAATAAATAAAATATTGAAGAATTAAATACAGGAATGAATAAAATACTTGAGGCACTACATGTTCTAACTCAAGAATTAAAGAATAAAAAACAGAGGTTCAAATCTTAAAGATTGTAATTCAAATGTTGAAGATCTAATAAAAGATACTTGTCTTAAGAAAAATAAATTCGACAAGAAAATAAAAGAAAGAGAAATTATAATAAAACAATAAAAACTGTTAAAGACACAGTGCATCCAAATGTTTGATGCATATATGATTAATGTTAAATTACCTAAATATTAACTGAAGAAAAGCTCTTAAAAAGGAAGAAAAGGTAAAACATAGCTACATCATCTAATCCACCTAAAGAATAAAATTCTGAATCGGATACGGATAAAGATGAATGATATTAATGATTTAATTGATCAATTTGAGAATATAGATCTTTTTGAAATAGAGGAATATGAAGTATGATTAACACAAATAATACAACTGAAGACCAAGTGGTACAATAAAACCAGAAGATATGGAAATAGAAGAATCAGAAATGATGCCTATTCCTAAATATAGAAGGCAATATTATGATCATATAAAGAAAAATAAATATCAAAATACGTAGATAAATTCACTCCAAATATGAATTATAGTGAACCTATAAATCATGGAGTGGTTCTAAATTAAACATAGATTGCAAAGAAGACACTAAAAAAGAAATAATTTCATGGGCAAATACTATGAAAGTTTTCTTTTTATATAACGCCGATGATACATGGACAATTAATAGACAAGTTGATTATTTAATTGCTACATTTGATGGTATTGTTTCAATTGGTGGCAAGGATTAACTGAAAACATTAAAGCTATAATAAAGAGAAATGTACAAACTAAATTAATAGATAATACCGATAGAGGAATTGAAATCTTAGTTGCCTATCTTCTAGTGAATTTCTAGGAGAGGAATGGCATGACCCTAATAAAGAAGGTACTAAAGAAAAGAAGAAGAAGCAAGAACTAACTTGATAAATCTTAGAATCTGTAGCATGAAACATTTAAAACAATATACTTGTGAATTTAAAGATTATTATACACCCATATTATAGTAATGAAGATCAGAGTATATATCTTAATATGTACTTTTTAAAACTTCCACATCATTGGAATAAATATATAATGAATAAATGGAAAGAGGAAAATAAAGATTCAACTTCAACTCTAGGAAGAAGAATTAGTTTCTCTTTGCAGAGTTAAGTAAATTAGGTAAATCTCAAGATTTATTTAGAAAAACTAAAAATTTTCACCTTTTATTGTAATGAATTTGAAGTACCCAATCAATGGGAATGTAATAAAGAACGAACTAAGAAAAAGAAGAAAGAAGGTTTATAAAAAGAAGTATAAAAATATACTAATTTTCAAAAGAACATATAAAACAAAAAGAAATATATTCAAAAGAAAACCTAACTATAAAGAAATAAAAATCTTCACACTGCCAATGTTGGAATTGTGGAGAAATTGGACATAAATCACCAGAATATAAAAACCTAAAAAGATTCGAAATATAGAAGCTGAATTTATAGAACTTCAAGATGAATTATCTGAAGTTTCAAATATAGAAAATTATTTAGACAAAGAAATATATATTGAAGAAGAAACTTACTCTAATAATTCAGAAATGAATAAAGAATAATTGAAACTGAAGATTCAGATAAAGAAGTAGAAATTTATGTAGGATCTGAAGGTTATGCTCAACGAATAACCTTTGATCAAGAAACTTTAGCAAAATAAAGATTTAAAACTTGATGCAACCAACCCTACTAAAGGTCTTTTTAAGTTTTTGGTGATCTATAAAACGAGAAAAAAAATATTTATGATTACATGCAGTTGAAAATCTATAAATGTTGAACATACTAAAGGGCAAATTAGATTAAATTGCTTACTAAATCCTCAATAAATCAAGCTTTAAATAAAATCAACAATAAAGAATAGAAGAAGATAAAATATATTATCTGGTAGGATTCAATCCTAGTTAAAGCTTTATTTAGAGATGGAATAGATAGTCCTAGGGTTATTTTACTTCATGACCAAATGTTTATAGATGCTAAAAATAGTCATTTGGGAACAGTTGAAGGAAATTAATATATTCACAATTTCGCTTTGATTGTTTCCAAATATAGTGGTGATAAAATGATCAAAATATAAATGATACTTTAAGTTAACATTTTCAACTCTTAAAAGATTTAAAACTTAGAGATAAAAGTCAAGCGTTTACCTTTTACTATAGAGCAATTTATGCTTTTATAATAGTAATTATGAAAAATATATCAAGATAAACCATATATTGAAATTGATAATGAATGTAGGGATAACAACAATAAAGTTACCAATGATAGAAGAATTAAAGAAATCAAAGATTATGAAATTAAAAATAAACAGAAAATCCATTTTAGATTATGGATCTAGTAGTGGTACGATACACAAATAGATTTGGGAAAAATACTATATCTAGAAAAAAGTGTTAGTAAGTTACCTCTTACTAATGTTGAATTACTAGACAAGATATAAATAATACAATGATTATAAATGCTAAATATTTTAATGGTAAGAATATTGAAGGACCAAATATATTAATTGATACAGGAGCTAGTGGCAATCACCTTGCAAAACATAAAATAAAGTTTAATTGCATAGGTTGCTTCTACAATATTTCAATATAAAACTTTGAAGTCATTAATAACTGTGATCAAGAGATACAAGTTTCAATATTTTTGAAGAATTAAGAATAATTGTACCTGTTACATAGATAGTGATATGTCAGGAGACTATTAGATATAATTCTGGGTATATTTTCTTAAATATGTGTGATTATTAAAAATAGAGAAACATGGAGTTACACTACAAATTGAAATATAAAGATCTTTTGTAAAAAAATATGAAGGGAATTAATTTTTTGGGTGTCTTTATACAACTAACTGTATAGGATACTAATATAAACAACATGTGCTTTAATAGATAATGGTTCAGAAAATACTTTATTTAAATCCTTTTTCTGTACTAAATGGCAAGAGATGGGAATCTAAAGATAAAGGTGTTATGATCAAGCCGAACATATTAATAAAAAGCAAATAAAGTAATGTTATCTAGGAAGTAAAATTATTCTATAAAACTATATATGATTATAACTCCCTTGAAACTGATATATTGTTATGAACTGATTTCTTAACAATTTCAGTTTTTTCACAGAATCTTTATTTGTTATTCTAAAAACTAAATGTACTCATTATTTAAAATTACCACGAATAAATGAGCGTTCAGATTCAGCCAGCGAAGCTGGTGG